>JAODVN010210258.1:0-12050 GCA_025434125.1 Chologaster cornuta
CGCCACCATAAACGGAACCCCGGAGACGACACCACAGAAGCACTAAATAACCCAATACATGACACACCTCTCAGAACCTCTAATTCTGAATCCTCGACCGGAAAAATGTAACTGAGAAACCACTTGGACCAACACAGTCCATTAAATGCCTATCAGTCCAACCCACCAACCACAAACAAGCATGCAGAGAAACAAAGAACCGAGCACAAATATCCAAGGCCCCGCCCTCGCCCGCCCTAAGGAACCAAAACCTTAAGGCCCCAAACCACAAATATGTCCTCACAGTTTGCTATCTTATCATTTTCTGCTGCGTGCTAGAGAAAAAAAAAGACCACACACAACAACAATATTCCAGCCTTTTCCATGCATTTCCAACCTGTGCAGCAGAGTTTCTGAGGGAACACCCGATATGGCATTAAAGGTAGAGGTATTTTTGTTTTAAACGTGAATTCTGCATGCGTTCTCGAGACTATACCTTTCATTCGGTATACTCACACACACCCCGGCAGTATATTACATTTGTATTCCATATGTGTTAGCTTTGCAGCTTGCTGGATATAGTACTGTCGATATTTGCACAATATATCCAAAAGGTCAAGGGCTGATTCCCTTCCCTAATAGCCCTATATGTTATTTTATGTTGTTTCAAACAGCGTCAGGCTATTCAACGCAACAGGTTTTTCATTCGAGTTACAGAATATGTATGCTGACACAGCTCTGCGTTCCTATAAAATTCTCACTCGAGTTGCGCACTGCATAAAACCAAAACAACAAGGCTTTACATAACACGTATTACCCTGCTATACAGACATCTGAGAGATTAGAGGAAGAATGAAGGGTAAGAATAACCTAACATGCCAGATCCATTGTTAGTCACAGGTCTAACCGGGCAGACATCGAAACTGTAAAATAATACTTGGCAGTTGATTGGATGAACTACAGTATCTGATCGTTTGCGGTCAACACATCTAAACCAGGCCCGTAAAGCTCCAAATATGACGATGATTGGAATGTTCAGTTGCTACTCGGACACATTCAAAATGTTTCCTAGGCTTTCCAGAATGATTCTCACTGCGAAATTAAACTGGATCTGGGCTATAGGTTAAAGGGCATGAATGGAGAAAAATGAAATGGAGCGTTAGTGAGAGAGGAAAAGAGAGAACAGATTCAACATGATCTCCTTTCTGCTGAGAAGCTGACGCAGGTGTCCTGCGCCCTCACAAGCACACCTCCACAGAAGACCTCCTTCTCGGCCCTGTTCAGTACCTCACACCCACCGACTTTTTGGGGGCTATGGGTAAAAGCAGTAGACGCTAACGTCAGTGCAGCCAGCTATAGGTGCGGTTTCACTGCTGCCAGGGCCTCATTGTTATTGTGATTCATTTTTTAATGAGTAAAGCAGCCCCTCCCCCCTTGCCCCAGCCCATCCCCTTCCACCACACAAAGGCCTGATTGAATCTGGCGTTCTATTAACATGTAAAAGAGGCCCTGCTTAGTCCGTGAGCCGCTGACTGACAGCTGATATCATCTGTGTAATTGCTCTGCACTGGAGCCAGTGCAGAGCAGGGGGAGAGACTGTGAGAGGGAATGTGTGTGTTTAAGAGAGAGAGATGGAGAGAGAGAGAGAGAGAGAGAGAGAGAGAGAGCGCACAGCAATGTGGAGCAAGCAGTTGAAGGCAGAGAGGGGAGATGTTAGGATTTGATGCAGCAAAGAGGATGGAAGCAGACAGGATCTAGCGTTCTCTGTATTTCTCAGCGTGATAGTAATGACTCCCAACTGGGATATGAGAACAGCCTTGTGGATATGCAGAAGTTGTTTTGGTTGTGTTGGCAGAATAGGAATGCTTAATAAAGCCAGTACTTGTGTTGCATGATATAATACCCATCCACTCATCCATCCATCCATCCATCCACTCATCCATCCACCCATCCACCCATCCATCCATCCATTCACCCTTCCATCCATCCAGCCATCCACCCATCCATCCATCTATCCATCCATCCATCCACCCATCCATCCACCCATCCATCCATCCATCCACCCATCCATCCATCCATCCATCCATCCACCCATCCATCCATCCATCCATCCACCCATCAATCTATCCATCCACCCATCCACCCATCCATCCATCCATCTATCCATCCACCCATCCAGTCACCCATCCATATCCGCTTATCTGTAGTCGGGTCGCGGGGGCAGCAGCTCCAGCAGGGATACAAAATCCGTCTGCCTGAATTATTAATATATTATGATAGTTAGTCCAGAACTGAAACATAATTTCCCCTGAAGGGAGAAGCTCTTTAACTCTTTTCATGGAGTGTGTGGCTTCATCTGACCTTGTGGATGTCTTTCTGCCTCTTCTCACGACCAGGTGAGGTACTGTTCACTGAACCCTGATGACTTGGACATGAAATAGCAATCAACATTATATGATACCGTGCCTGTTTGCCTTTACGAGCGCTCGCGTCTCGGTCACTGCTCTCTCTCTCTCTCTCTCTCTCTCTCTCTCTCTCTCTCTAGTGCCATAAGGCAGCTATTAGATGTGAAAACATGAATTCCACTGAAATAAATCTTTGGTTTGCCTGCATGTAGCCTCGCCCTGCATCCAACTCCTCCCTGCTTTCCGCGTGCTTTTTACACAGTAAACACATTGGTGAGAGTCTTTGTCAGTTTCTAGACTATATTTGCGATTAGTGTGCAGTTTCTCTTGTAGTGATACATCCATAAGTCAGCACTATTTCACAGCAAAACACGGCTAATAATAAATACCCATACAAATAAATGAGAGCAAAGCACAACCATTAGCACATTCAGATCCATTTGGCCGCACCTATCCGAGGGCTGCAATCTTCTTCTGTCCCCGTGGTGGATCCGATGCCGAGAACAGAAATTTGAATTAACAGAAAACTGTAAACAATGACTTGGCTTGATAAGCAGACTGACCTTTATTAAAATGCAGGGGAACAGCACTTTTTCTACCACAGAGGGTTCCCTGGGCAGTGGCACTACTAACGTTTGCATAGATTACCGACCAGCTTAATTCTCGGCTACATGCAAAGAGGAGATGGACAGCCGCCGGGGAGTGTGTCATGAAAAGCGACATTGTGTGTAGGAGCGGAAAGCATTGAATTTGGCGCCGTGTTCGCCAGTGTTCGCCGGGGCCATCGACAGCCACTGAAATCACTGCATTATACAGTAGTTAAGCTACGACCAACACGAGGGGCTGCTCCAAAAAACTGTCAATGGCGAATTAGAACTATAACATTTTACCCTGTACTCACAATGAATGGTTTCAGATCGAATGTGGTAATTTCAGCTGATGCAGTGCACACTTGCTGTGGATTGTGTAATTGAAAGAGTACCACTACATTATATTTTATTTTTATGTCTGTATTGGAAAAGTGATGGTGTATTGACTACAGGGTAGTCTTGTATTTGAAGACAATTGTCAGTAAGTATCTTGTTCCTTGCTACAGTGGGTTTGTTGTTTGAAAGGGTCTGCACACTTTGTCCTGTGCATTTTCAGATGAAGACACCTATATGACAGTAGAGGCCATTTGTACACTATTGTTGGCCTTTTCATCTTGCCCATAAATGGTTTTAACCTGACACTGAGGATAAATTGCGAGGGAGGCCTGTGATATGCAATTTGTGTTTTCTCAATCACTTGCTCCTGACAAAATGTCAATTGTATTGCCATCCCAATGTAAATTCATGTGAAATTACTGTAGAATAGGGCCTATTCAAAAGGGCCATTACTGCTGTTCACCTACATAGCCCTGTATCAGGACAGAATAATTGAGTTAGCTTAAAGCATCAAAGCTCGGTGCACTGGCTGGACTCTTGGTATAGCAAGTCATAATAACATCCCCTTCTCAAACAGGGGTTCAGGAGGGGGCCAAAGATGCATTTTAACAAGGCCTGGCTGGTGACTGCGCTCTGTGTTAAGAGGTAATCAGGGGCCGAGTTGCCTGGCAATTTACCTCGCTGCGGTGGGCAATCAATCGCGGAGAGAGGGCAAGGAAATGATTCAGCCACAATGCGCGCAAGGGAGAGTTAGGGGGGAAATTAGGAGCGGAGTATGTACAAAAGAGGAACAAGACTCAAGTCAACAAATCAGGAATCAGGAATAGCTTGGAACAAAGAGGATACAGGAAGAAGTTAATGGTTGATTAGAAATAAACCAGCTTGATTCAATGTAATCACATGCCATGATCCGATTATACAGTGACAATTATGCAGCAATAACCAGTTGAGGTTCAGAACATGGCTTCCCTGCAATGGGAGAAATTACATAGTGTGGCTGTAATTACAGAAACGAGCCTTGACTTTCAGTTTCACATGTAAAAATAAAGTAAATAATACAGTACTGTACGCAATCCAGGCAACACTTAAGCATAACGAGCAGCTTGAAAAGGATGTGGAATCAGGGATGACAATCAGAATTTTTGAAATACCCAGATATTGTATGCCATATTCAGAGGGCTTGCATTTCCTGGAAGATGTTCTGTGGTTTTACCTATTTCTGACAATTTTGCTATAAGTGGCATTTCATTACAACAATTATGTTACAATTTATTATGAACTTTTACCATTACGGCCATAATTTGCGTAGTGAATTTGAGAGACTGCATTAGCCACAAATACATACTTTGTCTTACCCATAGAGAAGCGTGAAGATGACAGGCCACCATGCTATTTTCTGCTTCAAGTTGAAGCCTTTTCATTTTTTTTCTCAACCTCTTGGCAAGCTTCCAGCAGACGCAGGAAGCAGGCCGCCGCTCTTCCGTGAAGTCCTCCCTGCAGCGCCGGTCCGGCGAGCGTAATGGTAGTCACGGTTTCTGTAGCTCAGCACGTTTTTCCCTTTGGTGCATGTCGGGTAATCCTGGCTGCTCTGTCCCCCCATCACCCCTCCCTCTATCCTTCTCCCTGTACCCCCACCCCCACCCCTCCATCGCCTGCCGCGGGCCCGGACAGTCAACGGAGGCTGGTCCACGTGGACCACGTGGTCGTCCTGCAGCGCTGTGTGCGGCCGCGGCTGGCAGAAGAGGAGTCGGAGTTGCACCAACCCAACCCCGCTGAACGGAGGCACGTCCTGCGAGGGGCAGAACGTCCAGAAGAGTGCCTGCGTGGCCACCTGTCCAGGTAAAACCCCCCAGGCAACCTCTCTTGTCCTGTGGCGCTTTGCTTCCTGTGGCTGCGTTTTTTTTTTTTTTTTTTTGCTTTTTGTGCGTCTAGAGGTCATCTGATTTTCTGCCATTTTGTAAGGCTCCTTTATTTGCACAACTCCGTCCTAGTTGGCAGTGTATTGGTTGTGTGCCGCAATATCCAGGCTTCCTCTCGCATCGCACATCTCTTTCTCTTCTGCGCTGTACGCAGACTACGCTTTTATTTCACGGACCTGCCTGTCTCCCGTGGCCCTGCCAAGGCACTGTGTCAAGGCCAGCCAGTACATCTGTTATTGTTTGGTGCTCAAGCCATGTAGTAAATAGGGGCAATAAAAAGCTGAATTATAGCAGCCCGCGTGCCGTGTTTACGTGTGAGAAGCTAAGGGGTGTTTGATTCGCCCCCTCTGGTCTCCCCGGCGAGATCGTCATGCTTGACGCTGAGCCGCACATATTGATCCCTGGCAGCCCAAGATGGAAGTTAGATGGAAGATGGAAGTTAGAGAGAGAGAGAGAGACCTAAGACATTTGAGAAAGAAGAGAAAAAAGAGTGAGCGTGAGTAGGCGACCGCTGTTGTCCTGCCAAACAGATCAGTCTGCGGACTGTGCTGGCATTGTGAAGCCATGCTGACCGCAGGAGAAATCTCCCCGTGCTCGGCAAACAGCAGAGGGGGAAATCCAACACCTCTGGCAGAGGAAGCATCTCCCTGTCTAAAACAGAGGTTATCTACCTCAGTGAATCAGGGTGTCGTGTTACATGTCTGCCGTGTAAGACATCACTAGCCGTCAAGTGCAAGTGTAAGTAACACGGTCCGTGGCAATACAGACTGGTGTGTGTGTGGGGGGGGGGGGGGGAGACAATGGAAATATGGCCTCATTCAGCCGGCTATTTGGATGGATTTGGAATTATTAGCTCTGGAAGAACAATAATTAGAGGTGCCCAGGGATGCTCGGCAATCCCGTGGCAATGCACTCCTCTGACCTCTATGAGCTTAAAGAGATTAATGTCAGTCCCGACCGCTATTGTTAGACACCTTCTCCCCCCACACCTTTCCCAGGCGTAAGTGTGTAATTTCAGCCCTCGGGGTGCTCTGACAGAAATTGCATTGTGCCCTGCGAGCACAATTTGCGGAGACTTTGGCTGAGACAACACACTGTTTGGTGCTATTTTGATGAGGAACACAGCAGTGCCGGGACCTCTTTCTTTGGCAACAGACGGTAGATTCTGCCGCCCCGCTTTTTCCCCACTTGTGACCTGTCTCAGAAAGAGCATCAGGGGGAGGGGACAGCAGAAGGCCAGCGACCACTCCGGTCGGGGGCCAAGGGATGACGGGGTGTTGCCTATGACCACAAGGGGCATGGCGACTCTGTTGTGTACTCACAGAGACACCTTTGGCGGCCCCCGGGACAACCGGACAGTTCTCCTCATTTGTCACCGATCACAGACACTGCCCAGCAAACACAGCATCGAGTTCATCACATCTACGTGACGCATATGTGAGTCATTATTTCCGGGCTGAACGCAGGACTCGTGTAGCAATCAGCTGCCGGGAACAGAAAAGATGAAACCACTCTAGCAGAGAGCTTCTTTACATATTGAGGTCATACGTAACAACTTTAATTAGTGCACCGAAATGCATTTAATAGGTCCAGTCCAGTGAATGAATGATGGTGTTTCAGACTGCCTGAGAAAGAGCCTGGGCACAGTATGAATTGCACTCTGAACTGCACATGGCTATCATGTTATTAATTTAGACATGCAATTTTAACATTTTAATTCAGAAGTGGTGCTTTTTTAGGCTTGGCTTTTTTTCTTTTAGTGTGCCTTTTGTTTTTACGTGTGCTATTTATTGTGAATTCCCATGATTTAATGCTGTTCTGTTTACATGAGTTCATTAACTATCAGGCTTTTTAAATGATCGTTAGCTCCCTAGTTCATTCAGTATCTTATTTTAGGACTTAGATCTTTGCAAAATGGGGTTGCAGAAAAATACTGTATATTTCCAGTAACAATTGCAGAATCTGTTTGAATATGTGTTTGTAGGCTGTTTTGGTTTTTGTCTAATTCATTGATGGCTTCTAAAGTTTCAGAATATACTGCCTTTAAAGACAGAGTTGCTGAAGGAATGTATGATGGAAACAAGTCGATAAAGTTGTGAAGCTAGCAGCATGCAGAAGCTGCACTCTAATGGATCTCAGTTTGGCCCACCAAACATGGCACGTTTTGGGTGGTAGTAGACTCCCATACTAAAAGGTACGGTTCATTTCCATGCCCAACCGACCTGTAAGAATCCTTAAGCAAGCCTGTAAGTCATTTGATAAAAGAGTGTGCTAAATAGCATAATTGTAGTTTTTGAATAAGAAGCCCTCAGTATTGTTTCAGCATGGAAATGATTTAGCTTTTATCAGATCGGTGTTTAAGTGCAGCCACAGCTACTCTTGTTCCGCTCCCCGCTTATTAAACCTCTTCACAGACTGAAGCGTCTTCAACACGTTTTGAAGACGCTTCGATGATCAACTGTTCACATGTCTATTAATGATGACTCTCCTATCAGAATGTGAGCTCCCACCTCTTCTCAAAGAAAAGTGTGAAGTTTTGGAAGGCTCGCCTGTGTATTTGTCAGAGTCTCTGAAGTGTTTAATGAGAGTCTGTGGAGTCCTGTTTGGCGGATCAGATGGGCCCCCTGCTGGGCGAGACACGGGGAGCTGTGGAGGTGTAGGAGTGGGAGGCTAGGGTGAATGCCGTGGGCTCCGAGCGGAGAAGATCAGCTGCAGACAGCGAGCGGCTCAGCCACGCCGGCGCTCATCTCATTTAGTCTCCTTCGCCCTGCCTTGCGCTCTCTGCTCGCTCCTGAAACATTCCACATTATTCTGCATGCCCTCCCTTGCTCTCGTACAGACTAGGCCGCTGCATTGACTCCGTGTCACTGCAAATTGAAGCAGTCACGGCCAAATGTCAGACATGAACAAAGCCCCGTTTCCTATAAAGGGTGGCCGGTGAAACTCGTGGCCAGAAGGAAATGCTGATATTATCTGCAAGGTTAAAATTGAAACATGGTGACATCTGCCACACTGTCACATTAATTTGACTTCTCTGTTATGTGGGCGCAAAGAGAAAGTAATCTGAACAGAGTGAATTATTGAAGTGTTGGGACATTTCTGCTCGACAGAAAATAATCAGACTTACGGGTAAATGTATTTGTTTGGGTATTCACAATATGCAATTTACCTTTAATATATTCGAGGATGCTGTATTCACGTTTGTGTTTTATCCAGAGATTAAATTAAAGTATATGCCCTAAATACATATGAAAGAGAAACAAGTAGGTTAACCCAAAGCAGACATTCAACCTATTCATTGTTTATCTGTCTGTAATAAACATTTACTGTAGGCAGTGGTGAGAAAATTATAAAGTACTAAAATACCTGGTATATTCTGCAATCTGATTCTAAATAACTCATTTCTAGGTATGGAAAACCAAATAGACAGGTCAGATGAGATAATATAATACACGGGTATAATACACGGGTGAAGCAAATGCATGGTTGTAATTTCTACTTTATGCACTTGGCTTTTCCAACAAGTGAATAAAACAATAAATAGCAATAATTGCCCAATTTAAATGTTACCCCTTTTCCAAAAGTACCTCCTCTTGGAATGTTATGGCTATTATTGGAAAAAAACATGACCTCTGCCTAAAAGAATATACGGTACCACACATTATTCACAATGCAGCCTCATTCAATATACTATAGGAATATGATGTCACCTTCAGTAGCAAACATTTATTACACCCGATGTGCGACAAAGTCAACAGTAGAACCACATCAGTAGAAGAAGAGCATACAACTTAAACAGTGGCAATGAACCTCTACTGAATCACCTCTCTGTCCCTAAAAAAACCCTCCCAATGTTTGCTATTCTCCCAGGCTTTTTCCATCAGGTTTGAGCATTGGGATTAGGGGCGGTTATTGTTCAGACATGTACAGGATGCTGACAGGACAGTGGGAGGGGAGAGGCTAACGTGCTGATCTCGCAGGTAATTGGTCTACCTCCTTGTGTTGTCCTGAAGGACAAGGCAGCTGTGGGCGGCCACTGATCTGGGACCGCAATCGTACTCCGCCATTGTGACTGTGAAGCGCGGAGCCTCAAACAGGCCCCTCCCGCTGGCCTGTAAGCACAGTCGGACGCCCTTTGCCTCTCTCCTTGACAACACGTCCAAATAGGAGCCTGCTGCTGGGCTATTGTATTACTGTCCCTGTGCCTAGACCCGACCCACCCAGAACCTGTTGTGCAACGTGATTGAAAATCGGCTGTAGTGCCTGTGCAGTACCTCTGTGGTGTGGCTTTGAGACACGCTGGCAGCAGGCAGTGTCCTTATTGGCACAATAACTACTGTAGGCTACTGAAAAGTAATGGGAAGCATGGATTTTGGCTGTGGTTTTAGTCCTGCATTGGACAAGATTATAAGGAAATTGAACTAATTTACTGGTTCGCTGCATATACTCTCACCACTGTCTCACATTGATTGCATGTGTCCTATTATAAGCCCTCTACCAAGCCTCGCGGTTTTTATCAAAGCCTCTGCTGTTGATGAAATATTTCTACATGTGCGAGAAGGGAGATTGACCGCCCGACACTGTTTATGCAGCTTTAGCCTTCAGTGTTTTTCTGCTTGGCATCACAATGTTTAGTATCTCGGCCGTACAGCTATCAATGGCCCCCTGTTTTCACTGCAATCTGCTTGTTTGAAAATGTCATTTGCATGGTCATTAGTTTTGCTTTGTGGTGGGGAAGAGCAGCGGAATTTCATCACCTCATCAGGGCAGATGTTGATCTCATCTCTTTATTTCACAGTGGTGTGGATAAACTGAGGGCTGATATAATATATTCATTAGGATGTAATTCTCTATTCAAGCTAGGTGGATAATAAGCCCACTGGCCAAACGGATGGGTCCACTCAATGCCAAAACAAGGGCAATTATCTGATTGGTTGTGCTCTCTCTGCCAAATGGAACTGACTGCAACGGGACCTGAGAGGTTGTCAGCATACTGTCACGCATTTCACCACACACACACACACACACGCACACACGGTCATTCTGTATACATTTATTGCAGGAAGATAAATGTGCTCATATAGAAATATGCAGGCCAATATGGAAACCTGCTCTCATTCTCACACGCACGCACGCGCGCACACACGCACACACGTTCCCCACCTGTGCAACTGGCTTAGTGCTCGGCACAGGGGCTATTAGAGCAGCACCTTGCCCAAATAGAGTCCAAATGGTATCATTATTGTGTATCATTATGCTGTAATAGGTGCCCCACAGTGAATAACACCACTGTCTCGCTTGTGTTTTATTAACCCCAGCCTCTGACCCTCTGAGGCTGGGGTTAGGCTCACACTACAGGGATCGCGACCCCCGCGCCGCAGATTGCCAGGATTAATGAGCGCTCCCTGGCCTCCCGGTCGATCACGAGGGGGGCCGAGCCCCTCCCCCGTCGTAAAGGCATGCAGGTTGCGTGGCTCCATACTGACTGTCATCAGACGGCGCTCGCCGTTCCACGTGGGAGAAAAGTGAGAGAGCGGGGGAGCAATGGAGAGCGGCGGTTTCCCCCCCATGAGAGCTCATTATTGCTCCTTTTCCCATTAGCCCTACGGTAACCTTCCCCGGGCCCCACCACGGTATCACTCTCAGTGCCACTCCACGCCTCCCTCCCGTCCGCGGAGCCAAATTGCCCACACCTTCCGCAGGAATGGCCTCCGCCTCTGCAGGGGGTGAAGTGGCTGAGCCGCGTCACCTCCACAGCTCCAACCAACCCATTTGTGTTTGCTGTTGTTTTGTTTTACACGTTTGTCCCGATGCAAGCGTGTTGGAGCTTATTGTGCACAGGGGTGGATCATAACCGTGAGGTAGACGCTGTTGTGAAATCTGATATGTGCACTGTACATAAAGCTTTATGAATGAAGGCCAAGGGAAATGCACAAAGCTTTATGTTGATTTGCCTTGAAGTCAGCGCAATGCATATACTGCTGTATATTACTGACTCACATACTCGGCAGATGTCGAGCATGTTGCCGGTGTTACAATTACCTCAAAATGTGATAGAATACTTGCAGTCTAGTCTGTTTTTGTGAGAGGATAACAATGAATGGAATGGACATATTTATTTGCTTTCGAGTGTTTGCTGACGTGCGTGCGTGCGTGCGTGTGTTTGTGACTCCGCGCGTTATCCAGCAGGGAGCCAATTTTCCTAGGGCCAAATTTTGCTCGCCGAACAAATGCGGTTTGCAGACAGCTGGGCCTGCCGGGCCACATCACCTACACACACGCAGCACGTACCAGTGGGCTTTTGCTCTGTTGTGTAACCCACCTGATTTCCACATTGAATGAAAAGCAGAAGAGCACTGCTTGAGACAATGGGGCTACGCTCCTCAATTTAACACACTTTGGTTACCCTGCACGCCTCCTGGATTTGTTTGTGTGTAAGAGGATTTGCATGTCTTCGTAATGCTTTCCCCAGCAGGTTTCCATTTTGGAGTGCCTTTGTGCAGGATGGAAACGTAACTCTCACGTAAAAACAGCACGGCAAATACATCGCTGCTTTATAATACGTTTGCATCTGATGTTCAATATACGGCTTTAGTATTGTTTTTGGATGGACTTCAGCCGAGCCCTTTTATGTTTGAAAGAAAATTCCTCTCATCTAATCTTTGAATTTATTAATCTTGCCCTTGCTTGCTTCTCCTGTCTAAAGAAACGCGCTAACTGGGATAACACCTGCTTTTCAGAGGCCGAGCTTTTTCACCGCAATACTGGCTTGCGCTTTGCACCGCAGTTTACATACATTCAACAGAATAGGTAATCACTCT
>JAODVN010210366.1:0-12050 GCA_025434125.1 Chologaster cornuta
TGTGTATTGGTTGGATTAGTTTCTTAGGTTTACGGCACTTGAGCCAGCCGTAACACTGGTTATAAGGATTCTAAACTCCATTAATGTGGAGCAGGTGTGTTGGAGCAGGGAGACATTCAGGGCATTGCAGGGCAGCGGGTCCCAGGGACCAGGATTGGGGAACCCTGCCGTACACAGAACAAGTGCTTCTCTACTGGACAACTCGGCAGAATGTTATGGGTGGCCAAAACAGCTGATAGTTGTTTTGAGTGGGGCCACTCAGCTGTGAGCTCCAGCAAATGTGCACGTTTTTCTTGTGCCATATAATTATGATCTTCGCTTTGGTTAGCTGCCCACCATTTGACCCCACCATTGTTTCTAAACATGATTTGTATTTGGTTGGAAGAGAGGCTGCAATCCCGTTACTTGTGATGAATATTTAAAACATTTATGACTGAACTGTGAGCAACTGGCACAGATATGTTGATTTACTTTTTTATTAAAAAAAATTCTCTCTCTAACTCCACTTCCCCATTTGGCTTTCATTCAACTTATATTAGAGAGAGAGAGAGAGATGGTTGTAGACAATTCACTTAGACGGTAAAGTGCTCGTCTGCACTAGTCATTCAGTGTCATGAAGTCCTTTCCATGAGCGAGGACAAGTCTATTTCCTGTCCAGAAAATCAATGCGTAACGCCTGTACACAATGTACTGTCGGACATTGTAACTGTCATTTTTCTCTGGTTCTCTAAAAGGAGAGGGATATGTGCTTCCTGTTCTTATTGTTGCTCTGTCGCAGGCCAGAACAATTGGCCACTGTGACATGTTTCTCCAAAAAGAGTGATACAGTACTTGACCTTGCAGCGATGTGGTAGTCTGTATGTTCTGCGTGTTTTTATCATGCATCATGCATCAAGTATCTGTTTGTTTGTGTTGCGAATGCTTGTGTTTTGGGTAGCCTACCCCCTTTTTGCAGAGGTTTTCACATAATGTAAGTCTTGTCTGAACTCATGTCTTATCTGTTGGTGTGCAATGTGTGCTCTGTGTGATTTGTTTAGCCTGCTTGTCCGTATGCTCCCCTGGTGGCATGCCGACACTACTGTCATGGCCCATTGCGAGTCATCTGCTAAGCACCAGAACAATGCATCCCATAGGTCGCCATGCCAACCTCAACTACTATGTGGGCTCTGCAATTGGATCGTCATACGAATTGTGCCTGTTGCCAAGCTCACAACTTTATCAACCATGCTAGCTTGTGCAAATTAAATCTAATATTTGTTATTGCTTTACTAGTAACGGACCGAGTAGGTCTTAGCAGCCACAGCAGTGGCGTTAGGCTTTGCTTTGTTTCACACCACAACAATGTATTACACCAATGATCATAAAGGTGGTTGTAATGTGCACAGACTCACCAGTAGAACAGGTGTTGTGTTACGATAGAGATGAAGAAATCGGACACCTCCGTAGCTCTGTCTTTCTTTCCCAGGCCATGTTATTGATTTGCAAACACACCACTTGTCAGTCTGCTGGCAGTCTTACTGAATTGTCCTTAAATTATAATATAGTCAGCTATTGAAAACCTTATATTAACTTAAACAAATGTCTCTCTGCATTTCACTAGCTTGCCGTTCTCTGTTCGGGTTGAAATAATCAGGTTCTTCTTCACAGCCCTGGCTTTGTAAACTGTAACAAACAAAGTGACGAACACTGTTCGATAATATCAATGAAGCCGTAGCACTACGCTTTGCTTCACAATACATTTCGATGTGTGAGGCGCCGCCAACGAGGACTGCAGAGCAATACTGTTTTGTTTGATCTAGAAGTTTGCGAGGAAGTACATTTTACTTAGCAGCCGAAGATGAACAGCGCAGACCTTAGTTGGCTTTTGTTTGATAACCGCAAAGACATAAAACATATTGCCATGTACCAGTGTTAACCTCTTCGGCACCGTCTGACGTTATGAGATCGTCCTCCAGGCCACATAGCTGATGGAGGCGCCGCATTACTATTTAATCAGTACTGGCCTAGCGTCTACCATCAGGGCTAGGGGAATAAACACCCCGTCAGAATGAACATGAACGTGGCCACTTGTTCAGTACACCATCTGCTCCCCCACTGCAAATGACACAATTTAAAATATGGCTAATGCTCCGGAGTATTGGGAGTGGGGGGTATTGTGAGAACCCCCCCCCCCCCCCCATCTTATTACGCTCAAGATGAGGTGTGTGTCAGGCAGGTGGGATGTGCCAGGCTTTGGCGCGGATTGCACTGGTTTGCTGGGCGGACACCGGGTGAAGATCGTGACTGTGAGTTTGAACTGGAAGACTTCATCACTGCAGCCTCGTTGTCTGCGGACATGCCCTCGCTCGCCCCGCACCCTCTCCTCTCTCTCGCTCGCCCTGCCTTCACCTCATTCCCTTTACTCTGCTCCGCCTTCCTCTATTTTTTTTCTTTTTTGTTTCCATGCCGGTGGCCAGTAACCCATAGCTACTGATCCCCTGTGTGTAGGCTCTCAGTGACGGGAAGCCACGCAAACCGCACTTCTATTATAGTACCGGCGCTTCAGGCCCTCGTCCACCACCTTGTTTCACATCACAGAGTGCGTACTCGCTTGTTGCCTGGGTGATGCTGATGATGCCCGTTTTATATTGTCTCTTATGTCTAATGCCAGTGTAGATTCCAAGACCTGCGTGAAGTTGCCAAGGGCAGCTTATTTTGATTTGTTTGTGCACACAAACTAAACGTGTGTGCGCAGAGAGAGGAATAACCAGTTTACATATGCATGTTGAGCCCATGAGCGATTTGGCCCATTCCGGCATGAGACAAAGGGGAGGAAGATGACGACATCTGTTTACATCAAATAAACCTCAGCAAAGCTTATGATGAAGCACAAAGGTTGGCTTTCGTTTGCGCAAACCTGCAAAGATGACAAATGAATGTACAAATGAATAGCAATCATTTAATTTTGCTTCTTTATCATTATCACTTCAAGTCACAGAGGAGATCCATTTCCTCCTCAGTTTATGGTATTGGGCATATAAAGCTAAAATAAATAGGGAATATAATTGATCACCAGTTTGTGCACAGGTTACATAATGCTGTAAGTGCTGTGATGTAACTGTGTAGGCCTAGTGCTCAACTTGAAGAAAACTACCTTCTGCACCAGCAAACCGCAGCTTTTCTTTTTTTTACCATACATCACACTTTCACTCTTTAACACTTGGGTCGCTCCATTAGCTGTAATTATCCTTTGATTATACCTTTTACGAAGCATGCACTTATGTCATTGCACCACACGTACTGTAAAGCTCTTTACACCACGAACATGTTAGTGCTGGAGGAAGTTCCTATGTATTGATTGCAGTTTGGATTCCCTTTCAATGAGTCACTGCAGAGACGCCTTTTAATCATTTTTTCTTGAGTGAGATGTGTTTTGGAAAATACATTCATGCTGGCACACCACACCTTGAAGATAAACAATCACCACCACCATAACAGTGATTTTCAGGCTGTATAACTAATATATTATTATTAAAATGAAGGATATCCATTTTAATAACTTGCTTTGTTACGTGACATTTGAAATGAGTCAACCAAAACGAGAGGAAAGCAGTGACTCCCTGATAGAGGAAGTTGATAGAGGAAGTTCCTATTGGCTTCTCTGTTCATTCATAGGTGAGCAATTACAAACCAATGGCTTTCCTATCTACTGATATACTTGTAATGTGTGTTTCAGATTTGGTTTTCGCAGCCCGGTAAACCCTGAGACTCTGGCTAATTGTAATAACACAATACTAGTGTTTGTTGCAGACGCCTATCCCCTCTTTCATGAAAGTCATGACAGAAAAGCTGTCAAAATACAGTTAACTAGTTAAACAAACTGAACTTTGAGACTGGAAGTCAGGCTGTGCTGAATACTTTTTTTAATTGTGAGAATGTGGAAACACTGGACATGCCATAACTGTAACTGTTATAATAATATATTATACCAGTTTAGAAATGTATGAGAAAGGTAAGCTTTTATTTACACTGATTAGATGGGCCGATAACAGAAGGCAGAGCCTGTGTATGTCGATGTCCGTTTCAATGCCTTCAAGCACCAGACGGTCCCTCTGGTTCGGTCCAATGGAACAACCATACACCGTCAAATGTCTGTGCGTGCGTATGCGTCTGCTTTGTGAGGTGTTTGTTTGCGCTGAAATGATCGTGACCAAAAATATAAATGGAGCTAATGCGTGCTCACTTGCCCTCTTTCTCACTCATCGCTCATATCTCTCTACTTTTTTTGCTTATATATCCACCCATTTGCCCTCTCCCCCGCGTCCGTAACTCCCTATGGCAAGATGTAGCGTGGCTACATGCTGACTTACAGAGATCTCAATCTGCTGCTCGAGGCTAAATCAGGTCAGCCCAAGTATTTAAAGCTAAAAATATAATCCTATGAGGGCTTTTCCTTCAACAGTTTGTGGTCAGGGTTTGAGCTGTTTGAGGACCACTGGCATACAACAAAGCTATGACAACCACTACTAAAGCAGTTGTACGTTTGACTCCACGAATTGACAAGTTCAGGCATAACCGCCTCCCGGTGTTTTCTCCCTGCTCCCGGCAACATGTACCGAAATAGGAGCCCGTGAAGATACAGAGCGAAACATCTTTTGTCTGACAGGAGGCCCAAGCTGCAATTACGACATTCCAAGAATTTAATTCCCCTTCATCCCCCCCTCCTGCTTCCTATTTGTACACACACCCTGTTCTGTCCGGGCGGTGGGTGATGTCAGACAGCCACTAAGTTCTTAGTCATGACTGAGCACTTCTTGCTCAGCCAGTGGAAGAGGTCAATGCCGGAGGAGGCGGAGCTGTCACTGCTAGTTTCCTGTGCTACAGGAAGTAAATTAAGTGGGCCTCTGGCGGCTAGACAACACTAGATCACAGGACGTTTCCTGCCACTTCCTGGCAGTGAGTCCACCTCCAGGAATCTGTGTTATTCCACTGGGAGCTCTGGAAGAGGGAGAGAGATTTAATCTAACATGTCTTTACTGTAGTCATACATACAGTGTGTGATTTAAAAGATTTATAGACCAACATTATCTATATGTAAGGTACAACTGTAGATCTACATTATATTATATCCGTCTGTCTAATAATGTATACTTTGCATACATAACAATTATGAAGTACAAAGTTGCCTCACTATGTAGCACACAAACGTACCCCTAGTCTTGCATTACACTGTTTTATTTACATGTATTTACACACTTTAATACAATATGAGATGTACGGGCCAGATGGAGTTGACACCATCTTCAGCTGTCAACCTGTAAATAAGCCTTGTTTTGCCTGAATCAGTACATGTGCTTATATTTTCAAGTTAACTGTGTGTGTGTCCCTGCAGGATAAGGGGAAAGGCAAAGGTGCAGCCAAGCTTCGGGTCCTGGAGGAGGAGCAGGCCCAGAACATGGAGGTGGTGGCCTTCTGTGAAGACGTAGCCAGGTAAGACATCTGCTCCCCATCCTGTTAAATATATTCACACCTGGTTTGCTTGTGCCACACGTGTTTGGTAAAACATGCTAAAGTGAAAGCATGTTGGATGTTCGGTTTCAAAGTGCATCCGGAATATATTCACAGCGCTTCACTTTATTCCACAATGGATTAAAATAGTTTTTTACTCAAAATTCAACACACAAATCCCCCATAATAAAAGTAAAAAAGGTTTGATTACAATGTTTTGCTATTTGTAATTATTACAAATCAAGGTGAATCCTAACCATTCCTGATGAATGGTTGAAGGTGAGGCAACGTGTGTGATAAAAGCTCTACGCAGTCCATTTTCACAGAACAGTTCTGTTCTCATTGGACAAATCTCTCTGGGATATTCTCTGACTATGATTCTCCTGTGGCGTTTGTCTGGCAGCCTGCGCACCAAGTTCCCCCACAGCGACGTCTCCACCAACCCCGGCTACATCCTGAGCCCAGTCATCGTCCAGAGGGGTATCGGAGGGGACAACGGCTGCTCTGTGAAGGTGTCTATCGAGATCTCTGACACCCAGGAGCCCGTCACCTTCACCTGCGATGGTAAGCATTGAGGGGTTCGACAGTTAATATATTATAGTGACCGTGTCACCTTTTATACATCGGGAAAGGGAAAATAAACTACTTACATTCCCAGCTTGGATTTGAGATATGAGAGCACACTGGAGTTCACAGTGGTCCTTAAAAGTACCAAACAAGCTTTGCACGGGAAAAGATGGTCAAAAGGGGGTTGAAGCCTCTGGTGTGCGATCAGCCTCTGTTTTGGGGTATTTTAGTGCTTTACATGAGACAAACACATGACTGTGTGTAATGTATGTGTACTGTATGTATACTGTATTTATACACACACATTTTTATCTATTTAGTGTGTGTGTGTGGCACAATGCCTAAGTGATCCAGTCTCCTGCTTGCTGTGCTGAAGGCCACACACACAAGCTACAACCAGCTGACTGCATGTTACACCCAGCAAGTTCACTTATTGCTTTGCTCATTTCCTTATCTTCCCACTTCTGGTTTTTGTTTTTCACCATTTCCTGTCTCCTACATTGATTTTCCCACACCACTGAAGGCTGTTCCTTTCACCTCAGGTCAGTCAATAGTCTGCTATTGTACATAGTACTGTTCCTTGCTTCCTTGCTTCCTTCCTTCCTTCTGTGCTTGTGACCGTTGACTTCCATGGGGCCAGGCAGTAGGCCGAGCCCACATATCAGTTCCCAGGGACAATAGGCCACAGTTCTCCTCAAACCACACTCTGACAGACGCAAGGCTAGGCAGAGGGCTAGAGCAGGGCAGAAGAGGGTACACTCATCAATGTGTGGTTTTGTTTTTGCTCTGTTTATGTCCAGCTCTGGCTCTGCCAGTATCACCTGATGACGTTGAATGCTCTGGCGCTGTCGCATCTGATCTGGATAGTAGGATATTGGTATGGGATGATGGCAATAGACTCATGTGCTCTACATAAATGTCATCACGCGTACACAGGGTTTCTGCGCAAGCTCAGAAATGAGTGTTCTAGGCATATAGCTAATATTTCTTCACAAATATTGTTCACGGCAAACTATGTGCACATAAAAATCATAGTATTATTGTTTCTAATTTTAAAGCACCTTTTCTGTATATGGAATAGCCAATGTGTCAGAGTGTAGTATGCTTGCAACAGCCATGAATGTGCACTGAATCTGTACTGAGACAGGGAGTATTTTACACTATAGATGGATGAGACATTTTACATGTAGGCTTGTCAAGAGCTGGCGGTCCACCATCAAACACATTATGCCTTTGCTTTAATGTAATATAGACTGTCAGACGTACATTTTCCTTACATTCTGTCATACCGATACAGGTATGTTAGGATAGCTCTCTAAATAGCCTGTCCATCCAGCAAGGTTTCAACTGGCAGATCACAGATTAGTTGTTTTTTTTAAGAGGAGCCTTTGTCTCAGCTAGACCAAGCTATTTAAAGCAGGCTAGTGCAGCAAATGGAACGGCGAACATGTGGATTCTCAGGTCAAATAGGATAGAAATGGAAGAATATTTGAAAACAGAGTACCTGCCCATCCAACGAATGTCCCAGTATTCTGGGCCAGCCCTAGACAATAGCTGAACAACATTGTCTAAATGATTCTGACAATAATATTGTTTATCTCAGTTATTTCTGGGACAATATGTCGCCCAACAAAAATACTTATCAATTCTAAACAGGCCTACTTAATACTGTCTGGTACTGAGAAGGAGTGAAATGGGTCCTGGAATTGGTTGCATGTTCTAAAATAAAGTGACTTACTCTGCAGGGCGGAGGAAAGTAGATTCAAGTTCACATTTCATCAGTCTCTTCATAGCGATTCGCTCACGTTATGCTTTGTTTTTGTTTTAGTATGCTTGTGTTAAAGTTATGTTCCAGTGGCATCACGGTGTTCTTTGTGACTCAAAAGGGAACTTGATATATCCTCCTCGTTGCTATGCTGTTGTCTGTGGTTTGAACTCTGTCTCACCACATTTAGGTCCAGGTTGCTGTTGTGACCTCACAGATCTAGCACCTTCAGAGTATTTGTAATTATGCCAGCCAGACTCTAAACCAGTGGCAGAAGTGTTCTCTGCTCTTCTGTGTGTTGAAACAGAAATGTCTGGCACGCATGAGAATCTTGTCCATTTGCACACATGCTCACCCATCGGTTTGCCCCAAAAGTACCCCCACCCTCAATGGAACATTCCTGACCGTTGCATACAATAACATACAATAGCGTCTAGAGAATGTCTCCTTTCTCAGCCAGTGCACTCAAGAATGATGCTCACTATTTAAATTTGGAAAATGTTTTATGTAGGTGACCTAGAAGTAAGGCAAATCTCATGGCTCAGACTTTATCAGCTCAGAAGTTATTCACATGACAGCAAGTGTTAATTCAGCTGCGGCAGTCATTGTGGCAAGAGCTAGCTAGCTATGGGCTACAAAAAAGAAAATGCAAAAAAGTAATATGAATAAACCATTCCACAAAGGGTGGAGACCTGTTATTACTGGAAGCAGGGGTGGTCTCTCCCTTTGTGTACCCATATGTTAGCATGCATGTTCAGGTGCCTATTTGGATATCTAGCCAATTGCCAGATGCTTAGTCATGGATTTAACCTGGTCTTCCTTTGTTGACAATGTATGTCTATATTGGTGTTTGTTTAGTAATCGGCAGTGTTAGGAACTTCTGTGGAAGCAGTCGAACAGCAGGTAACACTTAGCCTTGTGTAAAATTAACTTTGTGAACGTAGACCTCTGGTATTGTCTGAAGTTTCAAAATAAACCAGTCTGTGTTGCTACAACTGTTTTGGTCGCGTCATCTAGCTCTACCACCATTTTGAAAACTATAGCCAGCCTGATTGGTCTGCAAGCAGGGTGGCTGTAAAAACAGCTTTTTTCCTTTCTTTTTTCCCCCCACTGAGAGCAATAGTCAGGCGCAGCCAGGCTAGGTAACACCTGCCCCGAGATAAGTTGCACTCGCTATCCAGGTGTTTCTGCACATCAGATGGTCATGCACCGAAGGTGGAGCTGGGATCACACTCAGCCCCTTCACGCAGAGGTGAATGCGGTGATGGTAAAGCGGGATTGTTCTCCTCTCCTGTCCAGTGAGCTCCCCAGTGGAGCTGTTGATCAGCCAGACCCTCTGCTGGGTCCACGATGATCTAGACCAGGTGGACTTCTCCAGCTACCTCCTCAAAGTCTGTGGTCAGGAGGAGGTTCTTCAAAAGTGAGTTACGCCCGCACACACACCACAGGGTTATTTCTACATCGTATTAGCTTATTTATGTGCTGCGTAGCTCTTTCACCACACACACACACATACTGTACATAAACAGCACCACCAACCCAATGACCCCTGCAGCGCTCCGGTTTGGGAGGAGGCTCTCAGGCAGAGGAGGGGCAACAAAGACTATAATACATCAACAGAGCTGGCTGCCAACATTCCACAGGCCTGGCCACTATTTTCTTTAATTGTCCTCGCCCCCCCCCCTCCTAGCAGCACCAACTTGGTAAAAGAGCTGAGTCATAGTGAGATGTTGGTCTCCAGCCCCACCACACCCCACCAACACCTTTATGGGCTTTGATTGCTTCTGTAGACAGACCGACGCGTCTCTCTTTCTCTCTCTCTTTCTCTGTCATTCTCTCTCTCTCTCTGTCTCTCTCTCTCTCTCTCTGTCTCTCTGTCTCTCTCTCTCTCTCTCTGCCTCTCTCTGTCTCTCTCTGTCTCTCTCTCTCTCTCTCTCTCTCTCTCTCTGCCTCTCTCTCTCTCTCTGTTTTGCTATCTCTCTCAGCTTTCCTTCTCTTTGCCCTCTGTTCTTTCACATTATAAATCCCTATTTGTGTGTGTGTGTGCACGTGTGTGTGTGTGTGTGTGTGTGTGTGTGTGTGTCATCTCCTCTCTCTCCAGAGAGAGAAGTGACAGTTTGAGGTGACAGCAGAGTTCTGTTCATATTGACTTGAGTCTCTGACCTTAGAGGAGCCGACGTTTGGCACATTGATCATGGTAGAAGAAACACTAAAACAGAACGGATGAAAGTCAAGCTTTGAATTGTTACAGTTACATTGCACTTTAACAGCATACCCTATATCCATCTGACTGACAGGTGTGGTACTGTTGGATATTAGTCAAATATTGAGGTGAGAGTCTTTTAAATATACATCGCTCTAAAAGTCATACAGGTTTATGGGTGGTCTGCATGTCTGGCATGTGATCCACATTTAAAAAATAATAAAAATAAAGTATTTCTATTAGATTAAACATTCTTCAAAAGATTTATAAATTCATAAAAATTAGGCCGTAATGGCTACTTCAGCGGGCTTACTTCTCTATCTTCCCTATAAAGGACAGTAGATACATAGGCCATACAGTATCTCACCCCAGATCTTTCAAAAGAATAACAAATGACTGTCTAGTTGAGAAGCCTGTCAGTGTGGTTCAGCAGCCTGAGTGTCACAAAGTACTGGCTGTAGTGTAGGACGGCCTACAGTATAAACAGGGTCATTATATGGAAACTAGGTTTACTGATCTGGATAGAAATATTGATTCATGTCAGCAGAACAGTTATTAGCAGTGAAATAGGAATAGAAGATTGGCCATAATCCCAGGCATACTGTAGCATTGTCCATTGTAAAATTATTTCTGATGTCGGATGAAATACAGGCTTTCAGGATACAGGCCATTTGGAGTGGTGCATTGATAAAAATTATATTTCTCAACAATGTTTGAATATATACAATGTAAACATACACATTCATGTTAACATTTACAGCACATGGCAGATGCTTTTATTTCAAAGCAATTTACAGTAAGTACATCAGTTCAGTAGCTAAATGTTAGTGTAGAATTAGACAGCCACATGTGTATGTTTGTACATACAGTATATTAATGCATAATGCACACTTATCTTGAAACAATGAAACACAGGTCCATTACATGCTAATGTGTTAAAGATGTGTATATTACCATCCTCATTTGGGAGCTTGATGGCACACCACAACTATAGGCCATGGCAACTAAATTGTCACCAGAGAGCTAATTTGGTTCAGAATGGGTCCAGTGTGCACACATTAACATAATAGTCCACAGCCCAGGATGTGAAAACAGAAAGTAAACAGTCTATGTGCATAACTTGTTAGTCATGGCACGTAATTACCTATTAGGTTTGTTAGGGAAGCTGCTATATGCTAGTCAATATGACACACTGTCAAGATGCTGTCTGTTTTGTTGTGGGACGTGAGTACCCTCCTACGTACACCACATTTTGTTATTAAATCAAATAACTCAAAATACCTCTGTGGGTTTACAAAGACTTGTATGTGTATGGTTGTATGTGTTTGATCAAGAGTCAAGGCTTGCTGGTACAAAGTACATGTATTTGTTGTCATGTTGGATGGGTTTTATGTGTTTTCTGCAGGAAGATTGGGTAAGCTTGACCAAGGGGATTGATTTTGTAGTTTAAGAGGACTTCCTCACACAACCCCCACCAGATGTAAACATCTCAACATAAGTCAACATTAAAAGGGAATGTGTATTTCCCCTAGATGTGGTCTAATAGCTAAAGGAACAAGCCATCAGTATGGGTGCAGGGAGAGATATATGGGCTCCCTTTCGGTACTGTAATTTACAAAATAGCACCTAATCTTTCTAGGATCGGTAAGAGGCACTAACAGGCATACTGTCGCATAACCACGGGTGTTGGAAAAAAAGAATTGTGCCACTGTGCCAAGAATCACATTAGTCATAATGCAATCATCATTATTGCCACGCTGACAACAGTGCATACTCATAGCACCACAAGCATCCATCACAATGGCACTGATAAACAATGGCTGGCATGTAATTAAATACAATGTTCTTTATTAGATGATGAGCACTAAACGATAAGGCTTTGTCCTCTGCCAGTGTTGTTTTAGGTCATCTTGAAACAACCGTAAATGTGAAGGATATGATTATGTAATGTGAAATTTAAGGGAACTTCTGACCCCAATATTTCAAATTGTGAGAAAAGAGATGAGAAACTAATTGTGTGTGTATATA
>JAODVN010210577.1:0-12049 GCA_025434125.1 Chologaster cornuta
ACAATCATATTTTCCAATCAACAACAGTTAAAGGTGCATTAAAAGGAGAATACTATTCATGTGCTATCTCTCTACAAGTTTAAGTTGTGTTCTAACAAATAGAGGAACATTTACAATGCATACCTTATGCACTGGTCTGGACAGATACAATCGCTCCAGGACAGCATTATGCTGAGCTTTTCGACTCACTCCTGGTTGAATTTGAAGTATGTGGGCACAGGGCTTGGCCACTAGCCTACATACACAAATGTAGGCAACAACAGGTTGGGGTGGAGAGATCCAAATACATAGACAACCAAATATAACCATTTGTAACATTATAATACTGTAATTGTATACAGAAGATAACCCTACCAAACCCTAACGTATGTTCTGACATAGACTGCAGAACCTTTACACAGTGAGATATACAGTTTAGCCACAATACTGTACATGCTTGACATCCCTGTGTGAATTGGAGAGAGACAGGGTGGGCCAGAGACAGGCTATAGACAAAAAACTGGCCACCCTGAGCAAGAGAGAATCCTCAATAATGTAGCACCTAGTCTAAACAGAGAGCAATGAGCTGTCATGTGAGAAGATGGGCCCACAGAAAGAACAAAACACTGTCATGAGATCATCTTGTTAAGTTTGCCAGGATGAACTGATGGGCATGTACTGCTTTCACTCTTATAAATACAAAACAGTTTCATTGACATTATTAAATGCCAATGAAAACCAAACACTCAAAACTTCACATTGGGAAGTAAACAAAACAATTGTTACTTTAGCCTCTCACATGTAGACTCTGATTTAAGCGTATAATATGGAAAACAAATGCGGGCAATAATCATCATGGTTATTTTCAGGACCACACAGCCGGAGCCCTGATAAGAACCCTGGTACCTGTGGCAGTGGAAGCAAGTTACCATGTGAGTGTATCAGAGCGTTTTAAAACAATCTCATCATACACAACACACTCCAGATTAGAAGCAAAACAACAACCGTAATCAAGATAAATGTGCTATTTATCTTAATTTATTCGATTGATTACATTACTGCACCGTTTAATATGTCCCAAGCAATATAATCAAGTTATTGCTTTAATTATCAGATAATGTTGATAAGAACAACTTGGCTCAATAAGGCAAATGCTGGCCTTGCTTTAATAGTAAACTTAAAAATTTTGACACGGCTTTGACGTTCACAAATTATCACAAATATCTGGTAATTTCGCATGTTGAAATGAGAGTTGATCACATAGAAAAACGCAACAGAATCAGGCAACTCTGTAAGTGGAATTCAGATAGTGGATTTCTTTTATTCGTGAACACGCACTACTTTTTTTTCAGTCAGAGCAGAATGCAATTCACTCGCAAGCCGCTGCGCCCTCACCGACGCAGTGAGGGAATTAAAAAATGATACAAAACATATACAAGCAATCGCTTACCTCTCGAAAAGTACCCTGACAAAAAGAACAATAATGGCTAAAGGCAAAGCATATAGAATTTGTCCCACTCGAGGATATTCCACGCCAGGTGGTGGATGCTCAAGGTCCGCCCATGTAACATTTTCTGGAAGCCAAAAATTCTCGCTCCAAATCCAAGATGAGATTGAGGAAGTCATCGGGCGAAATATTAAAACCTGCGCAGGAATGGCGCAGTACTTATTTGTTAGACATCTGGAAGCTCAGCTCAAAACCGTCAAAAGTTTGCAACTTCTAATTTGAGGAACTACTGTTCCCCACCTCCTTCGTCAGAAGCATTATAGGTGTTGCACCGAAATTGTACTCCCCGCCGAATTTATTTGGTACGGTTGTATTTGGACAAGAGATAATCTCTATAATAATTTCTGAAGCTGTTATTGATGTCAAATGTAAAGATTCCGTAATGTAATCCAAATATTTACATTTGTAAGTCGTGCAAATTATTAATAGTAATAATGGCACGATGACATAATGACAATGGCCTAATTACAATGACAAATAAAGGACAAATACTCCGTTACATTAGCATGATGAAACAGTATAGAAATACTGTAATATCTTATATAATGTTGAGCCTGCTGGTGGTTTGTGAATTATGAAGGACTTGCTAAACTACTCAAACTTTGGCTGAAGGAGCAATTTCGTCACACCACCTGCCTCTTGGTTCCGGGTAAAGCCGCAGACCGCTAATGACGACAGATAGGCTAGGGGAGGGCAACACCCACTATATTTTGACAACTCAAGTTTGTGTTTAGGAAAAACTGACATTTTTGTTTCTGTGTATTTGATCTGTCGAGCTTCACGTGTATTTTGAAATCTAGTTTAACTGAAAAACATAGTAGGCTATAATTTACAATATTAAACCAAGATAGCATATAGTTTTATATAGTATATTTATCTTCTTGTCAGTGTACTTTGAACAAGACGCCCTTTGGTTTAAGAGGTTAACTTTGAGTAAGATTTGTTGGTAGATCACAGCCTACAGCTGAACGTGTTTAATCAAAAATGAACAGCTTAGTAGTAGTTAAACATTTTTCAGTTTTTCTCTGCTTAGCTATATATTTACAGAGGTTACATTATTTAGAAGTCTAACATTATTTAGAAGTCTGAGTCTAAAGCTTAGAAATGTGGCATTTTAAAGTGGTAATATGCATCCCATTAGGCTATATGCTACTATCTTTAAACAGAGTAGCCTAGTTTCTACAACAAAGAAAGAATTCTAGCACTAGACTACTTATCAATGTGAGCCATGTGACAACAGCGACACACTAATGAAACTTGTAGGAATGAACAAGTGTTGATCTTTAGCCCTGCTGTTGCCACGCAAGCAAAACCCTTACATTATTGATATAGCCTAATATTGATATTTGAATTTGAAGTCAAACTATTTTTTTCCAGGGAGATGAGAGAAGTCGCAATCATTCTAAGGACATGATGTGATTGCTTATGTCCAGTAGACCACGTTCTTTACAATAAAACATGGTCTTTAAAAACTTACCAGTTCTAACATGACATTCCACAATTAGGCTTATGTTCATAGAGCAGTCTTTATTTTGGATTCCACAGACTATAACTTGCCAAATAATTCAAATCAGGATTTACTTTTAAGTACATAGTTTATAGTGAGAAGACAGCTTCCACCATTAGGCTGACACATGGTCTATCTTTAGAATATGGAGGTCAATATTGAGTTAATTTAAAGTGACAAAGGAGTAGCCAAACAAGGACTGAGGCAGAGGGCCAGAGCCACATGCGTGAGGCGTTCTCTCATACTCTTCTATTGGTTAGCTCTATTGTGTCATGCTGTAGGTTTGTACATCCGTACCAACTAGCAAGGGAGCAGGCGAACTCCCTGAACAAACCCTCTCTGTGTTACTGTGCAGCTGCAGCTTCCGAGATGCCCTTCTTGGACACATGACCTAGTGTGGAGAGGTTGGGAACTTACAACTTTCATGGGGAAGATATATTAGTAGTATTAATTAGATTTACCACCAGTGTAGCATTTTTCCCAATTGCAAGGTATTTTATCTATTTACTTATTAAGTAGATTTATCTTTATGCATTCAATTTACCACTAGCTGCAGATTTGTGAAAGTGAATTTCTTTGTGTAGCTTGTGTTCTCCCCCTCGTCACTTGGACTATTCCATTTCGCATCTGAAAAATCTGATAGTTGAAGAGTCCATGTCAGGGACTGCTCTATCCCCAGCACATACAATAGCTCCTGGACCACTCAGGTAATATCTATTTGTTAAGGTCTATTTTATCTTCATTCATTAGGTGACTGTGAATTAGTTCACAAATTACAGTTAAATTATATTTGAGCAAATATATTAGCTTCTTGGAGTAGTTATTTCCCTTGCAGTCATATATAATCATCAACATCATACTAGTTGTAAAATGTATTTAAGTTATTTTATTAGATTATTGCTTTTGATTTAGCAATTTGTATATCTTTTAGCTGCTCTTTTCTTTGATATGATGTAGCTGTTTTTTTACAGATAAATGGATGAGAAAGAACTGAATGACTCCCTGAATAACATGTCACTCATTAAAGGTAGAGTGCTCTTAATTGTTGGTACAAGTTTTATAGAGACATCATTGATGTAAGGGCTTTGCTCTTGAGATTAGCATCAGTTGTACTGTTAGACATTGCTTTTAAATATCTATTAGTCTTTGTAGGAACTTTGCTGGAGAACTATCTGTCAATGCAGTTACTATATTTGGCTAAACTATTTGATCATACAGTAATTGTAAACCACTGGGAATAAACAAAGCCGGGGGTGCATTCACATCATAAACTTTGTGAAACATTACATTGCACATTGTAGGGATGGCACATTCATGGCAATTATAGGTCCTCAAGTCCTTTATGTTTTGTATGTACATCTTTCAGGTAGTCTGATGTCAGCCCACGTGTCACAATATTTTTAACTGTTCAAGAGATAATTGCTTACTGATCCAGTTTAAGCCCACTTCTTTTCCATAGAAGGCAAGACCCTTTAAAGGTGAAACATGATGGCTATACCCACAAGCACTTGAGCTAAATAAAGTATTATCCTTTTAAAAAGTTATATAGTAGCGTTAGGGCACATTCATACAATTCTACATTGACTCATTAGATCCATTGACTGCATTACAGTACAAACATCCAAGTATTTTGTGAGGCACTATATTTTCACAGCACATAATATTTCTCTGTATTATGTTACTGAATGTACTATTTATCTGAGCACTGTAAGATGCCTTCTTCACATACAAACCATCTCACCTGCACTCTCTCTGTATTCTATGCAACATCACAAAGGAGACAGTCATCTTACACAAAGGCCACACATGGACAAACTGCCTACAGTGAGATACATAGGCATACAAACACAGTCAGATACACACATGTGCACCTGACACGCCAACTCCCCCTCCCCCACACACATACACACACACACACACACACACATGCATGCGCACATACACACACATGGTAAAAGCTCAATAGACGACAAGAAGGGAAACATATTTTGTCCTCACATCCTGGCACACAGCAGTCATGTGCTATATAGCCTCTATTGGTCACCCTGTTTTAACAACGCATAGGTCTATCAACAACAAACACATTAGTCTCAATTAGTCTGTGTGTATTTGGGTTAGTTAGTTATGTCTCTGCAGGTTTGCCAGTGAGTGTATGAGACAACAAATTCCCAGTTTTTACCGTTTCCTTTTTTAATTTTTTTTATCATTCTCCTCTGTTGTTTCCATTTATGGAGCACATGCTTGATCTATTTGGTCTCTTGTTTTCCTCTGCCAAAGGCTTGCAGTGGTATGAGGTCATGTCTTTTTCAAGCTGTGGCAGAGTAGGAGATCACAATGTTCCCTGATTATTGCTAAATACATGAAATATTTGTGGAACTTTATTTCACCCCTAGAAAGCATAACATACCTATGTGTCATTTCCTTTTTTCAGTGTTTCCTTGTTCACTGTGCAGTGCCTTGTACAGTAAATATATAGTACCAAAGAAAAATATGTTACCCATACTGCTGTGACGATGCACAATTTAAAATGAAACCCTGAATATCACACTCACATACAATCTTTGTGTCTATTTCTGGGTTAGCAATTAGTTTATGTAATAGGCCTGCTTTTTTGATGTCTTGGGAAATTATTCAGAATTTCAGCCCTGGATATTTTGGGCTAAGATATATTATATCTTAACAAGATATGAAGTTTAAGTTTTCATAGTTCTATTGTTATGGGAACTCACCAACTTGCTATTGAATCTTATATTTCAAGAACTGTCATGCTTCAAGATCACATTTCTGGTTAATTATATTTACTAAGGTCTACCTCCACAGGTCCTCACATGTTCTGCCTTTGGTTAACATGCTTGTGTTCAAATTTTGTCTCAGATGACCTAAAGATATCAAATATGGAGTCTTCTGGTGACTCAGAGAAAATCATACAGCGTTTGAATGATGAACTTCAAGAATCCCAGGAGATGGCAAACACAGAGAAACGTAAATGCATGGAGCTACAAGGTATAAGTACTTCTAAACAACGTACAAGACATTGATGTTATCACACATCACAGTATTGTTGTTAGTAGCCATTCATTCATAAACACATTTCAACAAAAGGTTTTTGTGGTTTTCATAGGACTCTTGGAAGAGAACAGTAGAGAAAATAAGCAACAAGCTGACCAATCTGCAAAGCAGATAAAACTCCTCCAAGGTACTGTTATTAATGTACTTTTGTTTGCTTTCTGGGTGCGATGCAAGTAGCAAATGGGCAAGAATGATGGTGCTCACTCTTAGTGGGAATAGAATAACCAGTCTGTCTGTAGCTTTGTGAATATGAATTCCTCCAAAAATGCTAATTGGGATTGAAACGCCCACTCCTGTATGCGCAGCCCAGCTCCAGCAGCTGCTAGATGAAATGGCCGTTCTCAGGGAGCAGAGAGACGAGGCCTCCTCTCGTTCACGTGATGAGCTACAAAGTGCGCGTGACGAGGTGAAGTCACTGCAACGTGCCCTGGAGGCTGCCACCGTCGAGAGGGAGCGGGAGGTCGCTGCTCTCCAGGGTAACCAAGCAACTGTCACTAAGGACCTGGAGAAATGGCGTCAGACTGCCAACAATTATGAGCGTGAGATTAACAGTCTACAGGGCGACCTTCAGCAACAGAGCAAGCAGTGGCAGAAGACTGCTGAAATACAAGGTATTAATTACATTAATTAAATTATTGTAAGGACATTTATACACAGAGTTGACGAGTTCTAATGCCTACTGTCCACATGAAAACACAATAACCACGCACTGTCCAAACCAAACAGAGAGAACGGTGCACACACTGATGTTTAAAAAAGCACATGTTGTCACTGAAAAATGAGTTTCTGATAATCTTAAACCTTTAAGGAGTATTGCAAAAGGTCAGTTTTTTATGAACTAAAAAGCAGTTTGTGTGTGAATGAAAGCCCAAAAAAAATACAAAAATGCTATGTTTAAAAAATGAAAAAACATGTGGACTTAACCTGACATGCCAGCTGGCTTGTTAGTCACAAGTCTATATGGGGAGCCGTCAATCAAAACTGTTTGAAAAAGGGAAGGCACTTTACTTGAATACTTGTCATTTGACTGGATGAACCGTCTGGTTGTATTCACTGTCGGCACACCTAAACCACATCTAAACGAATCCACAAAAATCAGCGTCTGTCAGCACATAACATGTCTGTTTTCAGATGCATGCTTGTTTCTTTAGTAGCAATGTGTACAGATTTTGTGCGGTAAATTAAACTTTTGTGGTGGAAAAACGCAATGAAAAACCATGTTCAATAATATATAGAATATGTTTTACGGTTTGTTTTAAAGGGTCTCTGTCGGGGATCATTATATACAGTATACACATTTTTACGATTATCAGAACGATGCAAACCTATACCATTAATGTAAACACACTTGTAGTCAACAAGTCTTTTTCCACAGCAGGTGAACTGCAGTCCGTGCAGAAGGAACATAACAATCTCCAGAGGGAGTGTTCTGCCCTGCGCGCTGAACGACAGGACATGGTGAATAAGCATAAGAAAGAGCACAGCAGTCTGCAGAGGGAATGCAGTGCCATCAGGGCTGAGAGAGAGGAGCTGCTAGACACTTTCCAGAAGGAGAGAACCAACCTGCAGAATGACTGTGCAGACCTGCGGGCAGAGAAAGAGACAGTGCTGAAGAGACAGCAGCAGTTAGAGAAAGACCTGGAAAGGTCAGTGTGCTAAACACAATGCTAATGTATCACTACCACTACTACTACACAGTACCTTAGTGAGTCGAAATTCATATCCCCAATAATTTATTAAGATTATTTTATCAACAATAATGTATTTAATTAGATCAAAATGGTTGGTACATATTATCAAATATAAACAGTTTGAATAACAGTTTAAAGCTAACAGATACTATTGAGACAAGTATGACAGATATAGTTATCAAAGAACTATTCAAAAGAAAGAGAGATAGACAGTGTTGGGTGTAGAGAGGGGAGGAGGGGGGGTTCAAACCGGGTCAGCTGGTGAAGGGCAGATCCAAGATGGTGAGCAGCAAACCAAGAGAGACCGAGAGCTAGTGAACATAGTCTTTTTTAGACAGAATAAGAGCTAAAGGTTGGCTTATCTAATGTATACATTCTATTGGTCAAGGTTGAATTTTGATATCCGGCACCTCCCCTCCAGCAGTGTAGTGGGGGGGAGGGTTTTCTTGTGCCCAGAGACAATGGCAATAGATGCCAATGGCAATACATGTGTATTGGGTGTGGAGAGCGGGGGTCTGTCTGCAGAGTGTCTCAGGTGATCCACACACAATGAATATCAGTGGAACTGGTACAGTCCAGCTGGTAGACTCTGTGATATGAAGTCTGTACATTGTATAATTACATAGTAGTCATAACTCCTATCTTATATAATTTATTAAAGTTAATTTGAAATTCGAATACACCAACCTTTATTTATTGTGTGTGCACTAAACAAATGCTCAATTCACTCCCAATGTACAGTACCTTCCGGCGTATTTCATTTAGAAACGTTATTTTGTGGCAATTTTCTAAACAATGTTACAAACTGCTATACAGAAACCAAAATAGAAATGTACATTAATACTAATACTATCAGATCAGTACACAATTATACTAAATATTACGTACAGTATATAGTAAGAATTTGTCCATTAATGTCATTATTTATACACATTTTAGTCTATAGTGCTCCTTCTTTAAAGGGGTACAATACAATACAATAGCCTATTATTTTGAGCTGTAAACACTGATTACAGTATGCAGATTTGATGTATGGTGAACCTTATCAATATTAAGCCTCATATTAATGGCCACACATAATGCCCACACGTTAAGGAGTTTGGGTGTACAGTATTTGTAAACCTATTCTGCTACTTTTAACTTTATTGTAGACAGGGACTGATTGAAAACAGCATAGGCCTATTAAAGGATATAGCCATTTTCTGGACAAAGCACCAACTTAATTAAGTGTTTTCCTGTTGCTATAGTTCACGAGCACAGAATGCAGAGCTCAGCAAAAGCCTGGAGGCCCTGGAGAGATCCCAGAACGAGCTAGAGAAGAAGTTGCGGGCCCTGCAGCTTGAGCACCAACAGGACAGCTCCAAGCTCCAGACCCAACTGGATGAGGCTGACAGCCTTACCAAGGACCTGCAGAGAGAGGTAAGTCCTCCTCCATATTTATTTATACACATATGTATACATACCAGCCTCAAGCTAGTGGATCATATGCTATTGTATATGTAGATCAAGTTCAATGTATATACCGAGCTTACTGTACCTGAAACAGGTTTTGCAGGTTCTGGATATCGTGCACAGACACTGTATTTAATGTAGTTGGACTTGTTCAAAATAATGTACCCTGGCCCTTGTGTTTGCTGTGCAGTGTGAGGAGGCTAAAAGTGAGCTTTTAGACCTAAAGGAGAAGTATGAGCAGATGGAGCAGGAGAAACAACTGGCTGCAGATCAACTTCAGGAGTGCAAAGATGACTTGAAGCTGCTACAGGAGAACGGTTCTAAGGTCAGGGGTGTTCTGAAACACTGTAAAACACAGATACCTAATTCTATTCCTACTACATAGTACTCACCATTTGCTTAAGGTACACATTTTATTATGCCCTTCTTGGTATTACAGAACTAATTGCATACGCATGAAGATTGGCTTTATTTTAAAATGTATATTTACACATTAACCACCACAAGGCCATGGGTGTCATGTACAAACAATAAATAGTAAAGGAATCCAAAAACTCCTCATCATTCCAAAATCGTGAATGCAAAAACTGTTTTCATAGTGATAGTCTAAATCAAGTGTATGGTGACCATGTTTGGTAAAAGTTCAGTTCAAGCAGCACTGTTATTGGCACACAAAACAGGAACACCCACAGTAGCCTTGAATTCATAAAGATGTTAAAAGAAAACATAGTGCATTAACATCACTGCAGCAAGCAAAATGGTATGATAGCTATGCTTAGACATGACAGTGGTGTCTTCTACTAAGCCAACCCAGCCAACCTGTTAACAAAGCCGTGTCAATAGCAGTATTTTTCAAGAGACTGACAAAATGTAGCATAAGCATAGACAGTGGAACTGGTAATGTATCCGCGGTAGAGGGCAGGAAGTATCAGCAAACTAGAAGTGTGGGTGAAGACATCATTGTCTCTAATTAGATACGTGTTTCATGTTATGATTTGCAAACATCAGCTGGCAACAGCCAAGACGTTATCACACCGTGATAACTGCAGTGCCGCTGCTGATCTTCGCTATGCTCCGTGTTGAGCTTTTGTTCCTTCCATTTTCAAAGAAGATGGACTAGATGGAACTGAAAGTTTTTTACTGCAATAATTAATGAGCCTTAGCCACAAGGTGAATGGTTTGACAGATTCACAAGAACATCTTTATTTTCTCTCTGTCTACTCATCCACTATCCCTTTTAATTGTTTATTTTAGCGAGTCCTTTACGCACACACCCTTGGCATCTGTTCATGAGTGGATTAAAAACTTTGACCGAGCTAGTGGTCACTTAATACACCGATACCCAAGCTACATTACTGTATATCCCTTTTGTAGTTGACATTTGTAATATCCCTTCGCTCCTGTAGACTTCCCTATTGCTGCCTGTTCAAGCCATTCTCATCGGCCTTATCCTGGCTTTGCTGTATTGGTGCTTCGGTGCATTATGGTAGAAAGGTACAAATCACTCCTGTAAAGTTACCCTTCATCTGTCCCTTTTCAGAGCAGTGCTTTACGCTCTTCCTTATTTCCTTCTCGGGGGGAAATATGTAGAAAGTATCCCTTCTATCCTTTCTAATCATACAGTGTCAGCAACTGCTTGTCTTGGATGGCTTCTGCTGTATCTAACACGTCACTCAAACACTTGTAATTTTCTCTCTCTCTGTTTTGTCCGTTCTCTGCATTCAGCTGAACAGCAAGCACGTCCTACCACAGCACTGGTCCTGTATGACATTAGCCTTTTAACTTTTTTCAGACGCCATGGATGGTGTGGGGATCTGCGGCCGCTGTGGTTCTGGCAGCACTGACAGTGGCCATGCTGTTCAGGAGCTGAGGGCAGATGTGGGCACACTCACAAGCCCATTGTTAAGTCTCTGGAAACCTTCTTCCCGGTTGTCAGCATTTATGTGGGAGGGCTCTTACTTACAGTTGAATTAATGCTAAAACGTAGATGGAAGAGATGTTGACAGATTGTTTTTGAGTTTTGCACTAAAGGCATGGAAACGACACTTATCATACTACACGTAATTATGGCAGTCAAAACATCAATGTCCAACTGCCATAAACACATACTGTTTGTGTAATCATCAAATGTAATGATAATAATAATGAACAAGTGGCATGATGAAATACATGATGAATACCCATTAGGTACTACATCAAATAGTTGTTGGTTGTGGTGGGCACCGCTACTTTGTTGTTCTGTTGTTATCTAGCCACTTACTATCTAGCCACTCTAATCCTTTAAAGAAGACTTTACTGTGTGTAATATGCAAACAAAAAGAATGTGGCGTTCTAAGCACGTGTTTTTGTGATGCGATACAGTATGTGACAGTATTATATTGAGTTAAACCCTGGAAATTTCTTAAACTTTTAATTTTTGTTGTACATTTTTATATTTTCATTTTGAAACACATCTAGAATTATATAAAAATACAGGTCAGTACTTTCAGTATAAAGGGGTTACAGTTGAGTGATACATTAGTAAATATTTATTCATTTGCATTTGTGTATTTTGTTACAAAATGTCAAATATTATTAGATCCTATCGGTGTCCACCACAAGTTGGTGGTGGTATGTTTTGATATGTTGTTCAAATGAAATGCCCTCTGTCTTATTTCAATTACAATTTGTTTGCAATTTACATTGCATCACATGTTTAAATTAATACAGAGTGAATTTGGATATTGCTTTTATCCCTGTAAATACTTGTGCAAAATGTATTTTGTAAAGAGATGGGAAGGTCGAGTTTCTTGAAGTACATAACAAAGTGCTCTAAACTGTAATAGTGAGCTCCATTAAACAAGA
>JAODVN010210687.1:0-12045 GCA_025434125.1 Chologaster cornuta
TATTTATATTCAACTCCTGCGCCTGGTCCCTGTCCTGCCCGCTGCGCCCGCTACAATGACGAGGTCATGGCAATCTTTTCTTTTTGCAACAATACCCCCCCCCCCACACACACACATACACACAAATAAAATCATACAAAAATAAAAGATTAGAATAGACTTACATGAATGACTGTTTTTGTTGACCATTTATTAACTCAAAGCGTATAAAAGTCTCATCTACTGGGTAAAAATGTTAAGAGAAAATGTATGCGACATTACGGTACCTGTGAATATAGAAATAAATGTCTGTATAATCCACAATTGTCCAACATGTAAGATGACTAAACCAAATGTCCACTAAGGCTTTGCCAAATGTTTTTTTTCTTGGGATAAGCAGTTTACGGAAGTACAGGACAAAAACAAGCTGCATGGCTGGTTTGCAGCTCTTGGCTTTTCACTCAAGCATGGCAAAAACGTTATTTTGGTAATTCGGTCGAAACAGGGTCCTGATTTTCAGTACATTTCCGTGCAGTCTGACGTGCTTGATTAACAATACCTGGTTTGAGACCTGTTGTTGGGAGACCCCAGGCCTGCGGCTGCTCGGTATAATGTCAAATGTTAAATCCACTCTAATTAGAGACAAGACTTTAGAGCCTGAATGATAAGCAGCCTGGGTGTGTCTGTGTTTTCTCCTTTGTCTTTAAAGGGGCTTGCGAGGTCAACAGGCCTTTGAGGTCAGGGGGTAAATTACTATGCCCCCTCCTTTTTCTTAAAGACATGCTTATATTGACCCTCGTGTCTTCAGTCCCACACTCTATATAGAGCAATGTTATTTAACAAACAAAGTCAGCACTGGGGTCAACCCGGTTGTGGGCGCGTGCATCTCCCATACACAAAGGCGTAGCTCGCCTCCCATTGGCTCTATACTATAAGAAAGGCACGTTTCCCACAGAGCAACAACAAGCAGGTGGTTGGTCACCTTCGGTGAGACAACTATAGAAAGTATGGAAGCGCAACACTGGGTGAAGAATTTGACACACACACACATGCACACACACACACACACACACACACACACACACACACACAAACACACACACACACAGGAGCACATTCCAAAAGAAAGGTCTGAGCATTATTCTGTAGAAGAACACGAGACCCTTCGTAATCCCTCTCACAACACATGCATGTTAAACAAGGTACCCACAAATACACAGTGCACTAGCAGGCAGCTGCCGCTTCAATTAAGACCGAGCGGTGAAGCTAAGCTCAGAAGCACTTGCGCTCGTGGAAGGTGCCACCGCAGGAATGTACACATGCAATGACTCACACAGTTCCCCCAAAGAGAGCTATGGAAAACGTAAACATCACTTTTAAGAAAACGTCTCCTTTCATAAACAAGCTCACCCGAGTTCAACCCATAACCCCCACCCCGCCCCGCCGAGCTCCCCTCCCCCCTAATCGCACCTTCTCCTCCAGCCCAGTTTGGGGTGGCGTGTGTGGGGTACAAGGTCCCAGAAGTGCAAGCAAGCATTGCGGTTTCCTGGTCACTGGCTTTCTGGAATGCTTGACTTGACAGAATTGTTCAGTCCAAACCACTTCAATGGCAGAAGCGGCATTTTAGCAGGCACTGAGGCGCGGGGAAACACACCGTTAATGGAGGAGCCAGAGCCTGCTCAGTTTTAATAGTGGCAACATTAGTACAATAGACCCATATATAAATAAAACACCTGGAAACATGTATAAATAAAACAACTGTAAATAGGCGGTAGCAGATTCTTTGTATTTTATGCGTGTACCAACGTCCTTTAGTTAAAGTGAACAAGAATATCAGAGATTATGAGTTGGTGGCCACACTGGCTTAACCTGACATGCCAGAGGAATTGTTATCACAAGTCCATCTGGGGAGCTGTACATTGAAACTGTTGGCAGTTGATTGGATGAAGTACCATCTGGTCGTTTTCACTGTTAACAAACCTAAACCACACCCGTATAGCTATCAACACGATGCTGATTGGAAAGTTCAGTTGCTATTTGGACACATTCAGAATGATTCTAGGGCTTTCCAGACTGCGGAATTAAACTGAAGCTAACAGTGGCTGACAGTTGGAAGTGCAGAACACAGATCGGATGCAATGAGCTCTGAGAGGAAAATAAAATAAACACTAACGTGTCTCGGTCTTCTCTATGAGGGGCTGAGAGTAGGGGGTTGATACAGGAATGAGTGAGGAAGCCTTTGATATCTGCTCTATAATTAGCAGAAGTCGGTGTCAGTGGCAGGTTGTCTGGACCTGTAGGAATATGCCTATAGTTCTGATAATGAAAGGGGGGGAAGTAGAGTAATTTCTATCATAAAATATGATCTATACGGCGCTGCATTTCTATCCAACTGTGAATCATTTTTCCACATAGTCATAGCCTAAACTCTAGATCACACAGAAGGGGATAGCTGCCAATGTCACAGGGTAAATAAATGAACTGTCTGACACAAATATTTACCCGCCTCATACAACCATTCTCTAGCTTGTGGCTAGTTGACCACAAAAGGAGCGTTTATCGATTAATTGACCCAACATAACATAACAAAGTCACAGAAATGCCTGGACTGGTTCAATGACAGGGGAGAGGGGACTAAGTGTAAACTAATGTGGTTATCATTACCACAGTGCACTATATCAATGCAAATCATATACACGCTACTGCTGATATAGAGTATTTATAAAGTCACTATGAGGTCATGCAAACAATTGTCCGAATGAGAGTTGGACCACTTGACAAATTGTTGTTTGCCTCCTATCTTTTCCCCACTGTCCTGCATTGAATATAACAGATAAAACAGAAAGTAAAAGTAACTGCATTACATCAAAACCGTTGTTTGCATCATCAGGTTTCATTCACATTCTTATTGACACGCTCTCCTAAATCACAAACATGTTGTGTGAAATACAAGTGCAGGCCTGAAATTAGTATCAACACATTGTTGCTGAATTCCTATCATGAAACTGCCACTACATCTACCTTGCACGTTCATTAACACTGTAATTCTTCTTTTTTCACCATGAGTTTGATTTACACAGGTGAAATAAAAGTGACACCTCCCGGCTGGCTGACGCTTGCTGTAATGGGCAGGGACAGCATGACACCATGCCAGGGATTGAGATGTGGTGATGACTGCATGCTAACAGTAACAGCACTGCCTTCCAACCAGTTTTACTCTCTGCAGGCAGCTATGACTGCTCTTCTCCGTGTGTGTTGTGTAAGTGTTTACCCGCCTGCCTGCAGAAATGCCACGCGCTGCCGCCAGCTGTGTGTTTTGAAATGAGACAGCCAGGACGGCTGCCGCAGGCATCACGACTCCTGCTTCAAGCTCAGCCGGGGGGCCAAGTAAAGGTGTAGTCAGTCATTCTGGAGAACCCTGCTTGAACTCTAAATACACACATCTCCCTTCAATGCCATATAGGGTGCTCCCTCAGGTGCTCCGCCCCACACATTAGAAAGGCATTGTCAGGGCTAGGTAAGTGTTGTGTGGTGCGGTCTGCACCACTGCTTGTGTATAAAGTGATCATTCTTTTCAGCACACCAACAGAACCATCTAGCTAGCGGACCGTGAGTAGATATATGCTGAGTCTGACAAAAAGGGTATCTCCTACAATCGCTGACTGTACAATTAAAACCCCATCTGAGTATAATAATAACGTGATGCATTGCTTTATCCAGCGCCTGGTATGCTGGAGACATTTCTGAAGAGAGGTCCAACACACACTTAGATGGAGTGTCACCAGATCTACGTTTAAACACGAGTGTGACACATCCATGCCAGGCGTCTGGTAGGTGAGGTGGAGGAGAATGTGAGGAGAAAAGAGAAATGAAGAGCAACATAGTTTCTACAGTGTGCATTAGTAACCTAACCACTAGATAATGCTTGGTATACACAATAGGACTCATGTAAAAGATGGAATGGTTTTCATCCGGACATTCAGTGCGACAAGCAAAATTCCTGTGTATTATAACACACTGGTAATAGTTTAGTAGCTATGGTATTAGATTCCAAAATATCTAGGCTGACCGTGCTAAGACCCATTGATAGAGCTATGAAACGTGACACAAGAAGACTATTTGGATAAGTAACGCTGGTGTTAGATATGTAACTGATTGGTCAATAAACTGCTCTGTGTTATCTAACATCTCAGAGCACTGCTGATCCTTTATAGGTCATCCTGCAGACAAGTGATATTATAAAATCCCACTACCACTCACTGAGTTCTCAGTGTCTTGAGCTGCATACATTTACACTCATTGTCATTCAGATTAGGGACAACCCTGTTGTTTATGAGTGTGTGCTATTCATATAAACAAGGACAATTAAGAATAATTAGCTTTTTCTAGCCAATAGGATCTGGTAAGAAAACAAAAACCATCTCCTTTACAGAGAATTATCATCCCAACTAATGTTAATTTATTAGGAATGGTTCGATTATAGCTGTTGGATCTTAATTTAAACAAACAGTAGCGCATATTGTATTGTGTATGCAGCAGGTAAGGGTAAACCTAAACAATCTGAGGTTAAGCAGTAGTGTTTGTATTTGCATTGGGGTTGTTCTGTGTGAGGAGATGATGAATATCCCTAGGCAAATTAGTTCATTCACAGACCACAGGAAAAAGAGGGGGGGTCGACAAACAAGCAAAGGCATGTAGTGCATGGCAACCACTCTCTGGGTTAGGTCCAAGCTGGTGACGTTTTCACGAGGTGGACAATTCTGAGGCTTAAGGCAGCATACACTTCGTAAGTGTTTCCTGGACAGTGAAGTGACAGATAGAGAGCAGACACACAGGCACACGCTGTGTACGCAGACGCACCCACGCGTGTTCACGCACACCAAAAAAACAAACTGCAGACTAGGGAACCAGGCAACCCACATCTTGCGCTATCACGGCGATGAATGCATACAATGTGGCAGCTAAAGAAAGTTGAATAAATATTAAGTGAACGAGTCACGGTTAAGAATGTAGATAAGGAGAAACATTGTTTCAACTAAGTTACCCACGTGGCCAGATATCCCAGAGTATAAATGTGTTTTGACAAAAATAGATTTACATGGACACGTCTTACCATCTGTTCACAGTGTAAAACGTTAAACTAGTTTACCTAGCATGTTATTTAATATTGAAGCAAATAACATTTGTATCTTATAAGTGACCGAAAAGCCTCGTCGAGTAACCTGCGCACAACCTGAAATATCCAGTGGGCTACCGGTACAACACGCCCCTCAGCAAGGCTCGTCTCAGCCTAACGGGAATATAGACTTTTGAGAGTTACATTTCATTTACATCCAGTTACACAGTGCAGCAACGTAAACATTTTCAGCAGGTCGAACATCCATGAATGCAATTTTGCCTTCCAGTGCTATCTGTGCACGTAATCTTATTTCAATATTTGTGGAGTTTTACTCACGCACTGCCTCCTGCTTGGGATCTAACTCCGATGTAAATTGCTGAAGTTCGTCAATCTTGTTCTGAAGTCCTCGAACTCGGTGGTAAGTGGACGTAAGGTCGTCCTCCAGCTCCTGGAATATGGAGCAGGCATGCCTGGCCAGGTCCGACAGCTGCCGCAAGGTCCGAGACAGAGCCACATTACTGATGGAGCACAAATCCTCGAAAAGCAACGCGTCGTTATTGGGAATTGAATGCCTGCATAGTAGCCGGGGTTCCACGACTCGTTTGGCAAAGGGCATTGTGATATTGAAGATCAATCCAATAAATCGGACTCTAAAACTGAGTGAGTAAAAAAGTTATCGCCCCCCCTAATCCAGTTTTTCAGAGCGCAAATAATGATGCCCCATTCCTCTTTCACTCTCTGACGCTGGTAGGCAAATGCATAGTTAGACCGGACCGTTGTGATCCTCGTTGACTCTGGTCATCTGCTGCCTGGCGGTGGTATGTTTTTCACTGCTACAAAAGTAGAGGTGGTTTAAAAAAAAAGAGCAAAAGCCCGGAGCAGGAGTTTCGTCGTATCTGGATCCGGACTCCACATCCGTGACAGGAAAACCGTAAACTGGTGCTCCAACATGATTTTATTCTAGGATAAAAGATTATTTATAGTCTACGGGTTGAGTGTAATATACCTTCACAAAAATACTTGCTAAGGATCAACACAATAAATCAATGTATCATTCAATAAAACATAGACCTGCCCATCTATATTCAGAATATAACCTTTACAATATGTTAAAATTCTAAATGTGGCAGCATATTATACTATTTCAAATAAGGACATCTGTGTGGGATGTGTCATTATCATCTGCTTTCCATGTGAAACATCTTGCTCCTGATGCATGAATGATTACATGTTGGTGACAGTTTCATGTGTATGCATAGGTTCAATCTTTGCTTTCAGCTCAGACTGAGCATCATTCACATTTGCTGAATGAGTGTTTATCTAAATCCCAGCTGACAGGACCAGAATCAGAGGAGGTGACAGCATAAGCTTGTGCTGTGGCTAACTTACGTCCACACCAGAACTGCAACCTTTGCAAAGCCAGGCCCGGACAAAGGAGAGACCAGAGCCCTGTTGCATGCCGTCACCTTTGAGTAATGGCGTGGTTACAAAAGCCTAATTTGAATACACAAAGAGAAGGTAATCTTCACTGGCAATATGGTCAGCCTAAAATTAAAGCCACTGGGTCCATAAATTCTATCTAGCCTTTATTTTACTGTAAGAGGTCTCATTGAAATATTAAATTTGTTTAACAAGAACAACTTGGCCAAGAAAGCAGCCTACATCAAAACCCTGACATAAATTAATCCCACATGGAAACACAACATAACACATGTACTGTATAGGTCTCAAGTTAAGAAGCAAAACAAGCGTTTTAAGGTATTTAAGAGAAAGCTGTGTGAACTCAATACAAAAAGAAGCTCCTCTTCCTTCAATACCATAGGCTGCTCTGTCATAAGCTCCACCCCATTGGAAATGCATTGCGAAAGCTAGGATACTGTTGTTGTGCACCACATTGTTTGTGTTTCCAAGTACTGGATTCCCTTGCTACACACACAGAGAACAGTAAGGCTGCGAGGAGATATTTGGGGAATTTGACAAAAATACTACAATCGCTTACTATACCTTTAACTTTGCTGACAATCGAAAAGTCTGTAAGTTAAATGCCATTTCACATCTCATTCCAAATTGAGGGGGAAGTAACTGGAGAGCAATCTTTTGCCCATCTCAGCACGTACCTTATCATCTTCAGAACTTACAGTATGGCAGAGTTATTTGTCTGCTACAAAAAATAGATACAAGACCTGCCCTGGGCTTATATGGTCGTATAAATAAATATATCTGTGCTAAAGATGGCCAGCCCACTTTCAAGTAGGGTTCAGTGATGTGTGCAAACTTTACAACATGTAATACATCTCTGTGCCCCATGATAAACATATCCAACAGATGCCAGGGGCAGACAGACATGTAACATCATTATAATGAATACATTATTTAAAAAAAAGTAGCAGCTATAATAAGCCACTCTGAAGCTATACAGAAAACAATCTAGTACAGTATAGAATTATTTGCGGTCAACTACAGGACTGATTTCACATTAATAACCATAGCTAACTCAGTAATTATACTTTCTATGACATGGCAAGCTGGTTATTATATCAAACCAGTGTGTATTTAGAGGCGGCAAATGGCTGACACATATAGTTTCCTCATCACAGGCAGCTGTCATCTTAAATTGCAGTCTAACCAGTGTTAAGTGTTATTTTTAGCTCAATGAGTAGGACTCCTTGTTTGCATTTAATGAATGCATATGCTCCTCTCAAGAGTGCATGCTTAGAGATAAGCACCAACCTGTAGTGGTTATGATGTAAAGCTGAGGAGGAGGAATTCACATGCATAGAGCGCTGTGCCAAATATCAGTTATGGGAAAGGCAAATTGTTTGGCGGTCTGCCCTGCCTGGCATCTCTTGTCTGTATTCCTACCCTAACTCTCTCATTCATGTTCTCTGTTCGGAGATTCTTAGATGTGGGCTCAAAATATTAGCTCAGAATGACTTTAGGATTAAACACAGCTCCTGTAGTTTGTCTACTGCATGATTGATGAATATTTAAAAAATATGTTCTGCCATGCATAGCCTTCTGCTATGTAAAACTATTTATAGTAGAACGGAATGCAAAGTGTCTTGATATTGATATATGACAACGTGTGTATTTGTATACTGTATACTGTACTGTATGTACTACACACACACTTTGGAACATGGTCTTGGAAATATTAGCCTGGCTGGCTCTGCCAGACTGTTGCTCTCAGATCTATTTTCACTTTGGCTTCAGCATGTGCACAGCCACCCTGGATGGCAGCCCAATGGGGGGGGGGGTGGGTATGTGTGATGACATGTTTCTAAATGGTGATAGTGCTATGAAGAAATATAAACAGTTGTAGCAATAATGATTGGGTCAAGGCTGTCCAACAGTTTCAGAATGAATGAGAAGTATATGCCCTAGGTGGTAATGACCGTATTCACAAAGTGATTTTTGGGTCTGGTTACAGTATAATCATATGACTATGTTAAACATGCCCCAAGCCTGAAAAGTTAAGGCCGTTGGCCTTATAGCCTACTCATGTTTGACTTTGACCCAGATGCTGCATGTAGGCTACATACATTTGCGTAATATTTTAATATACAGTATTACCATGTGAAATTCCTTACACGAATCAAGAATGAGGAATTCACAGAAAATCACAAGTTTTCAGAATACGTCCAAACTGTAAGTAAACCAAAGAACATTTTCTTTACCAATGGTTTTCTTGACAGAGAAGTGCATGATCCAAAGCCCGCTGGTTAGTCCAGCTCTCTTTCTTATTCTGTTTACACTTTGGTAAAAAGCTGATTTGACAGTAAACATGTTATTTAGACAGTACAGAAGGTATATCTTGCAGCGGGAACTTTTGTGTTTCTGCTCTGAATTTCAAACCAAAGCAATACATTTGCTTTGCATTTGTAGTTCAAATCAACTGCTTTGAACTATACTGTATGCAAAAATTAGGTGTTCACTGCACTTTATAAAATAATGACAAAGGTGAAAAAAATTATACAAAATATATAATTTTATTTGTTCCTTTGATTAGTTTTAGTCCAAAGCTCAAGTATTTTCATTGACCATTTAATGTTATCATGTTGCGGAACAGACATTCATGCAATTACATATACAGTGTTGTTAATTAAACAAGACACCAGATTAATTTAATCCAATTTGCCAAAAGTAAAGGGAATGTTGTGCTTTTATTTATCCTCTATACATTCTTTTGTTAAATGATTCATATGTATGGTTGTCTATCGTCAACACAAAACATGACAAAAACATGTTACACACAGAGCAGAGTTTAAATGGACTGCTTTTTTTATTTCTTGTTTGAACAGTTCTTTAAGCATTTGAAATTTGAGTTACCATGTACTAAAATAACAATAATTAAATGTGTAGTTTAACTTCAATATATGTATATATTTTATGAAATCAATATTAACAAAATGACATTCTTCAGTTTTGTCACTTCCATATGTTCCCGTGCTAAAATCCAATTTCAATCAGTTAACATTCAGTGTATTTATGCATGCTGGAAACACAGTACAATAATCTGTAGAAATGTCAAACATCTTAACTTTGCAAACATAAAACAAACTGCTAATGTTCACTGTTTAATATCTACATATACTATTCATCTACAGCACCACTGCCAGCTATACACATCTTTTGCACACTGTATTTTAGTTTCACAAATTACAATTAAAGACAAAGTTGTGGTAATTTCAATAAAAACCATAAAATGCTATTGAATATGTGGAGCATTCAATATTATTTTATATTTACACAAAGTATAAAAATAAATTCATGACAATATGCATGCTAAAGGTATATTCGCATGAAAAAAAATTTAAGAAGAAAGCAAGGTTTATTTTTTTAAAATAACATTTTCACAGAGATAAAAGACAAAAAAAAGTACATAACCAAATGTTGACTTTGTCTCGATTTAATTATAAAATAATCTACCTTTTCAGTGTGAAACGGAATTGTCCAGTGCAAAGTTCTTTTATATAATTGACCAATCAGAGCACTTTTGCTAACCATCAACCCTTATTATTAATTAATTCCTTTGTGTAAAGAAAGACAATGAACCAATAGTTTAATGGAAAAAGAACCCAGAAGATCCCATGACAAAGACAAACATGTCGCGTAAGATTTTAGGGCCAAGGTATAAAAATCCAGCACAGGAAATGGAAAAATAGTAAACACTCAATTGTTATAGAGAAACCCCACTGCAGTACATACTGAGGTTTATAAGCACCACTCCCTCAACAATATTTCACTGTTTTCAAGCTTTTCAATATCAGATTAGGACACATTGCAATCAGACCCTTGATTTATCAAAGGATATAGGGGAAACTTAACAGTATTTTAGGTCAGTTGGTCTCAACGTGTTGGCGGACCACAAGCCTCTTTTGGGGGATCACAGCATCATTTTACAGAAGATATTTAAACTCACTTTGCTGTTAAATGTTATGAATCATATTAATCCAGTTGATTTATCTATATTATTGGTGCCTATTGTTTGTATGTGCCTACATTCGTGTAGCCCATGGTTAGCATAGGTTGGCACCCACCCCAGCAGGAAGAGACCCATGCACGCCTGTGGGTGGGTCACGCAGAGGCGAGGGGCCGGAGGAGCTCCAGCTGAGACTCCAGCGTGACCCTCTCCTGGTGAACCTCCTGCAGGAGAGAGCACACATATCACGATCAACTCAACTTTATGCTGGCTGGCTTATTGGTATGCAAGTTTTGTAAAGCTAATTGATAGATACATCACTGAGGTCTGAATGGACTGCATGCATCTGTTGATGACATAACGACGTACAGAAGAACTTATTGTAATGTATTAACATACCGTATGTAAATTTAACTTTCAATAGGATTTCCTCTATTAAAATAAAAATTAAATATTAAAAACAGATATATCAAATATCAAATCAAGTGCTATATGTCTGAGGATTCTGTCGAAAAGCCAACTCTGGCAAATTGGTAATAAAATCTGGTTATGAATTATTATCGGTAGTATAATATTTATGTGTAACTATTATAATCACTTAGAAAGACAGATTAAATTGTTCCATTCTATTTAGTCTCTCAATGTCCTATGTCCAGCTGGCATACTCTATTTTGAACAGTCTGAAAGACAGTTGTAAATGCCAAAGGCACTTTGGCATTTTGACAGGGCGTGGGTCTAAATAAAGCCTCATGCCGTTCCGCAAAAAGTCCTGCAGATGCTGAACTATGTGAGACAATGCGAATCGAATTAAAACAAACCTAGATGTGGTAGCACGGACAGAGGGCAAAAAGAGACTTTAAACCACATGAACTGACCCTTCCACAAATCACACGATATCTGAGATGAATGGCCTGTATTCCCAGAGGTGAAGGTTTCACTACTGGATCACTTACGGTGGGAACGACAGGCATGCGGCATCTGTTCCAAATGTTAATGTGTCTCTCATGGGGAGATCACCAATGCAAACATTGCAGTCCTGGCCATTACTTAAACTACAACTGATGTGTTGAAGCAGGCTAATTTTAGCAAACAGTGGTGATACTGGGAGCATTTATGAAGACTCTACTCCTGCCACAACGTGGAGAACGTTCTAGCAATGTTACTGTAACATGCCAACTACTGTAGTCACCTGTCATACAGGAAAACCACTGTGTCATAATGATAAACACACAAAGCTTCACGTTGTATATAGTACTTTTATTCCTGAGAAAACAACACACATGTAGCAATTGCGAGGCAACTTGGTATGTCACTGTAAACTGCCACCCATGGGGGTTTCAAAAATATAAGCACAAGATGACCTGGAATGTTTTTTGTACACAAATGGGTCAAGTACACAGCTTTTAAATCTGGTCTCTAAGGGTTAGGTACTATCCACTGGGCCAAGCACTAATTCAATCCACTCTCTCACTCTCTCTCTCTCTCTCTCTCTCTCTCTCACTCTCTCTCTCTCTCTCTCTCTCTC
>JAODVN010210902.1:0-12033 GCA_025434125.1 Chologaster cornuta
GAATAAAAATATTTTTCGATCCCGTTTGAATGGCGATAAAAAGAACACATGCATATGTCTATTTTAAAGACAATTGTTCAAGTCAAAAACGTTGCAGTTTTGTTGTGAAACTTTAAAGTAATCTTAGTTTTGTCCGCTCAGTGAACTTTCGTCTCGCACAACACACGTCTCCAAAACTATGCTCTCATCGGTTTATGGATTGTGGCGCGAAGAGGTTTAATAAAAAAATTGACATAGTTCAAGTTCAAACGAGATATTATTGTCAATTGCTCCTTCTGTGATACACATCATGAAACGTTGCTTCATGTATTTGGGCATTGTCATCATCGTTTGTAATTGACTATATTTACAGTGATTTATCTTTATTTTGGAAAAATGCTGTTTATGATAAAACTAAAGAAAGTGAATTCTACATGATAAACAATAATAATTTGGTAAATTGAGGGTTCCTTCATTGTGTCTGATTATTCTATGGTAGAGATAGGATGACAGGACTCTAATATGGCGGCGCTAACCTACAGTGACGTCACATGGTATCGATGAATAGTTCAGCGCGGAAACACGAAACGCCCTCAACCTGCAGCACCCGGAATTCCACTACTCTTCCATAGTCTGCAGTCCGCGGGAGCGCGCGTAAAACTTTTTTATCAGCAAGTCACTTTTGGTCATGACACCTGTACGAGTTTATAACCTAAAAAGGAATCTAGTCGACGACAAACAGTAGGCAATAGTTTAGTGGTCACATTCAGTTATGTATTTGGGGTTTATGTGATTTTCTAATTCTAACAATTCTCACACACTTCTCGAAAATACAGACGGGTAGCATCTTATTAATGTAGGATAGCCGCTATGGCAGACACAGACAATAGCGCTCCATGGGCTGTTGTTGACCTCAAACGGATATAGATACCTTTGCATATGGCGATATGACCTATTCGATGGTGGGACACTGTCAAATCAACACAAAATACACACAACTTTTGGAAGGCATAGCATTTGCCACTAACCTTCATTCTTTTTAAACCTTTTAGATGCAATATAGAAAACCGAGTAGCCTAGGCTATTGTGCCCTTAAGACAAACCTTAATCGACGAATAATAGCGACCATACGATATTTTTTACAAAACAAGAATTGTGAATAGAGGAACCAATGTAGCAGCTTTCAGGCCATGTGCAGCGCTGTCCTGCTGCGTGCGCGTATGGGGGAGTGTCATTCAGCCATGCAGTACACTTCACGTAATAGTTGAGCACATAACAGTCTAGCAGGCTCCACTATATTCTACAAATCGGTCAATTAAAATAGCCAAACGATCAGCCTACTAATGATATAGGTACAGATAGAACAAAGACGCTGTAACAAAGACTGATTTGGCCCAAGCTTCTGAATTCGTAGTATACGCGTCGTTTGGTTCATGCACGTAGCCCTCGCCTTCGTGTGCTCCTTTCCCAACACGAATCTAATAGTAGGCAGTCTGTGATATGGTATTCAACGTGAGCACCGTGCTTGGCTTTAATCCACAACACACTAAGCAGTGCAACTACAACTAAAAGTCACAGGTAAGCACAACTTGACATATACTGAATTCATAATGATCGATTTCCTGTTGCAACAAAAGTCACCACTTTTTGCTGTCTGAATAATAATATAATAAATAATAATAAATATTTGTCGTTGTGGTATTTTCTAAATTGAGATAAGTCATGGTTGGCAAGAAAACATTACGGAATCGCTTCCTTCAAAAAGTCAATATTTACATTTTGAGGTCCTTTTTGAAGTTACATACACATTTGATTCAAACACTAAAACTATTATCAAACTATTATAGGTAGATCTCAACTATTTGGTATGCATGTTTACAATGACATAAGACACGCTAACATTGCATGTGGATGATGGTATTTACTGTAGGCCTCACAGACAGGAACATAATTCTATTGAGGTGTGAGCTGCCAGATAAATGTGCCTGAGAGAAGGTGAGCACACGTGGCTGTACTACAAACTCACACTGTCCCACCTCATGTGTATACAGCCCATGCTTTGCTGTGGGGGCGTGGGCTGCAAGAAAATGGGTGGGTCAGAGTGACAGTATGTAGTTCATTGGCTGTGAGCTGCATAGTACATTTTGTACCAAAAACGCCCTCTATATTGTTAGCATATGTGAGCGAGTAATGTCAATCAATGTCTTATTGTTTGTTTATTATTATTATTATTTATTATTGTCTCTATACACATCTATCTGTGAGAGTGCTGAGGTAACGTTTGTAGAGTGCTGCATCCCAACCCAGCCTCTCTGTTTTCACAGCCTATGTTCGCTCTGTGTTTGAAAGCGACGTGTTTTCAGATGCAAACATCTCTTCCATCCGATGGTGGATCATAGAGAAAGTCAAAGTATTCCTGCATCCCTGGATAACTGTATTGCCACAGCTTTAACCTCCATCACTGGAGGAAGTTCAGCGGTGTCTAGACGCCACATAAACAGCTTGGTTTAGCTCAGTACCTCAGCAAAGCAGCCAGCTGTTTAACAACGCTGTGTTTTCTACACCAGTCAGCAGCAGTATGCACCCCAAGGCAATTCCACAGCTAGTGTTTTGAAAGTCAACTAGTCTACAAGTGACATGAAGGGGAACCACCCAGTCAACACTTATTGCTTGAAGGTGTTTAACCTGCATGCATGCTAAAGCATGAGCGTGATATGTTAATAAGCTACTAGAAACAAACTCAACATGTATATTGATAGCTGTAACAGCTGTGAGCTGTGAGACGCTGTGTCCAGAATGAACTGTAGCACTAAAACAAGTCTTTAAATGACATCCAGAACAGAGGTGATAGAAACTTACATGAATGTGAGGAGCTTATTGTTTAAGAATGCGTTCTGGAAGTCCTTACACATTTAATAATTTATGTCAATGTTTGGGGTTAATGGGAACATGCCAGTTTATGTAATGTAGCGCTGTCATATGCAAGCTCATTTAAGCATGTCCATCTGCCCGGTTTAGTTATTTCAAAGCTTATTTGCTTCATTGTGTGAATGTGAAAATTACAAGCAGTAGCTGTCCAAGGCTGTTTTTATCATGCAAGGAGTAGGGTGTATTTTTGGGAGGGCAACCTACAGAGAGTAATTCATTTTGACAGCTGTGTGTGTGTGTGCATTTGAAAGGGCGTGTGCATCGACCAAGCTCGCAAATGTAGTTGGACGAGAGCGCTGCTGTATTTGGGTGGGGGAGGGGGGCAGTGCACAAGCTTTTGTCAGTAGTTCATCATTCTGTTGGGTGTTTTAGCAGAGTGGTTTGTCTGTGCTAGGGAATAGATGGATCAACATTCCTAGGCTATTCTCTCTCAGTCCTAGGCTCCAGAAGGTGAGGGCAACCATACACTGATTACATGTCAAATGGAATTATATTTAATGTTATTCTTGCTGCACCCCAAACAGGTTGCCAATTGAATCCCTGTTTGTTCTAACCTTACCTTCCACACTACTGTCCTTGTTCCCCTGGGGTTTAAGGGCAGGTACTTGTATTTAGTCACATCTTATAAATGCTGATGAAACAAACAAACCCTTGTTATATTGGTGGCATAATGACCTGCATCTCCCACACTCCCGTTTCCATATTGCCACATTGAGCAAATGTCTCGGGGAACTATTAAAGTTATATTGAACTATAGAACGATTTTCTCAACAGTCCACACTTTTGGATGAGTATTCAAGATATTCTTATTATTGACTTCCATCTCAAAAACATACTTGTACTATGCTGGCAGTATATAATGGAGAGTTACCTTGTTCTTTAAATTTGAGTATAAGATCTATCTTAAAAAACGGAAATGCATGTTAAATGGTAATAATACATAAATAAATAAATAAATAAATATATTTAAACATGATTTATATACAGGTAGCTCTTTTCAAGCATAGTTACAAAGTTCTGTACAACATTGTAATTACACTTAGTTTCCTTCTATTTAGGACTGAGGGTTTTAACAAAAGAAAAATATTGCATTAGGGAGGTCAAATTTTCCAGTGGAATGAAGTTAGAATTTTGTTTTTACTTGATGATGCAGCATAGATTTGAGTTGCTATAGTCAGATCCAGTTCTGAAGTAATGACTAAGAAATATAACATTCCTATCAGGAGGGGAAATTGCAACAATAAGTAGTATGCTTGTTTCGATTGATCCCAGATGTGAAAGTTCTTATATCCTGTATGTTTTTGTCTGTTCCCAAGAGAATGAAATAGAACCGGTACAAGTGGCATGGTTTTGTTTGTGCGATCGCCTCGGGTTAGTGGTGTTCCTTCCTCAAACTGGGAACAGTTGATTCTTCTTGATTTGCAAGCCAAAGTGTAGTTCATGCTTTTTCCTGCGTTTAGTCCATCTGCTTGGAACAATGTTCTCTGCTACTACTGTATGAGGTTTGTAGGTGACAATGAAACGTAATTGATTCGGGAGGCAAGATGCACAGATGTAAATCATTAAACATCATCTCTTTGGTCAGTGTACTGTTGAATTTCAGCTCAAATCTACATGTTCATTCCTTCTCCACTCTGTAGGTCTAGAGAGCTGCTCCACCCTGGCGGTGCCCACCCTGCTTAAACTGAACTCTTCCCTCTAATGGACACATCACAAAAATGATCATCAGACTTGGCAGACTGACACCTGGATACTTTCGTCTCCTCCAGGTACAGTTGTTTGTTAGCTGGTGAAGTTGGTGAACATTTTTGGCTCAGCCACTATGGCCCTGTTCACACCTGACATTGTTGTGGGTGAGCCGATCACAAGTGACCAGCTCTAAGTACATCAATGTACACATGGCATTAAAATGCATGTCCACATTAGTATGGAGTGACCATGCGTGGGTCTCACTTCCAAGGAACTTCACCAACCGGCTCAAACAAGAGGAGAACCAGCTATGTGTGTCCTGGACAGATGATGGTAGAACACATGTAATTGCCTATACTTTGTATCTTATACAGCAGGATTAAACTCCGGTCCTGGAGGGCCGCACCCTGAATAGCCGTGCTAAACAGTCTAACCTTTTTAGAATTGGCTATTTTTTATGTGTTCATTTTTCATTAAGGACAGCTCTGCATTTAAAAAGAACGTTAAAAGTATATCGCATAAAGACAATGTACATATATTTTCTGGTTCTGCAAAAACACTGTATATTGTAGAATATGAATCAGTGAATGAGACTGACTAATAGCAGTGTCTCATGTGGGGCTGAGCAGAGAATGTATTCCTATGGCTGTCTGTGTCGGATGATCAAATAACACCATGTTAACCTGTGTTATCTAACAGAACCCTATAGGCCAAAATAATGTATCTACCTGTCTGGCATGCACAGGAGTAGGCTACAGGCTATAGTTACCCCCGCTGATACTAGACTGGTTTTACGAAATACTGTCAAATATTATGACATAATCTGTATATTTAAATGGATATGTTGATGCACAGGCTACACGTACATGCCTGTCAGACTAACGCCTGGTCTTAAAACCACTCAGATATTACTCTGCTGACTCCACGAAATCATGCTCGCACACAAGTTGAGACTTGACATGAGATTTGATCGATGCCACCGCTCTCGTCAAAATGTATAAATGTTGACCTTTGTGTGGAATTGATCGTATGTTGATCGTACAATAAATAAGGGCCATCGCGTTTTGTGCATTCTAACCTTTGTGCTTAGAGTTTAGGTTACTTAGTTTGAGGAAGGTGTACACTGTAAAGGCAAAGCATGTATTGATGCTAAGGTTGCAAAGTAAACCATGAACACAGCCCACAGAGGAGTGCTGAGTGGCTCACTCTCTTCTACTCCTCCCCTAGAGCTCTGTGTCCCACATGGCTCTTTACCCATCCTCTGTAGACCCATGTGCACTATTGGTACAAGATGGTGTTGTGAAGTCCCTATAATGCAATATAGCGCTGCCTTTCTGAATGAGTGTTTTTATATTTGCATATAAAACAATGTCCATAATGAATATACCTTTTATGGTTCAGGTTTAGATGTAGACTGTAACAAGGAAATAGACCATTACCATGTCTGTACTGCACATACAGTATACACACTATATCACAATAATTGGTTATAATGATGTACCCAGATGGGCAACACAACCTCCTGTATGTCCCGACCAACGATATGCCATACCCTTCTATCTGATATTAAGAGATATGCAGCCACTTTTTTTCCCCTTTTTGTAATATTATTACTGCTACCAATTTTCACGTTTAGATAATGAATAACTTCATTTTAGTTTAATCCAAGTTTAGACAGCGTGGGTAGGGGCAGCTGACCTCTACATTTCCCAGTCTAAAAGTGTATTCTAGTGTATCCAAAAGACCTGAGAGAGGCCGGACCCCATTTTCACTTTTTATACGAGGAGCGTCTTGCTTTCCCTTGCCCTCCTTTTGTATTTCGTAGGAAGAATACAGGGGTGACCTTCTAAATGTTTAACTGCTCATGCATGCACAAGGTGGGACTGCTGAAGATTAGCGCTGGGGGACGAAAGCATTAGATGGCATACGTTAGATTTAGAACTGGCTGTTGACAGTACAAGCTGTAGCGGGCGGCGTGTGTTAACACTAGACCTCATGCCACGTGGTGTTATCTGTGCCCAGAGGCAGGTGGCTGGTGATGTGCGGGCCCAGCCACATGACCGGGCTGTCGACCACATGGCCATGATGCTGGCCATCACAGGCCTGGGCTTGTCCTACTACAGTGCCAGGAAGATGACCGACATGGGTCAGTCAGCCCGGCCCGTGACGTGAGCACGACGTCTGGAGCCCCGGCAGGCCGCTGAAGGAGGACACGGGGTGGACATCCACCAGTGCACTGTTCCATTCACCCTCACAGTCACACTCCGATTCCCAGGCACCCTCACTGTAAATTCCAGGCTGTAGCTAGGGTCGCCATTGTATTAGTCAGGATAGTCAGGGTGTCCAAGGTATCACAGAGTCATGTCGCTGTTGTTTAGGTGGGCACTTAAGCCAAGGTACACACATGTTGTTTTTCAAATCGTGCCTATCCTTGTAGCATGTGATGTTTGTGTATGGGGTGAATGTTGTAGTGTAGTGTAGATGCCATTTTTTTTTTGTTAAAGGGAATGAATGCACTGTGCATTTCAGATGTACAGTGCTGCAATGTAAAGCCTAGCCCAGTGTTTAAAACGGGGAGCAAATGTGAAATTAACACTTTATAATGGTTTCTTTGTTTCAGTTTTTGGTTTAGCTTGTAATGGGGAAACGCACATCTGTTGTCATAGCAACATAAGTAGTTTAATTGACCGACTCAATAGTACGTAATCAATACCTGTTAGACAGAGTTTACTATTTGCACAGTATAACAGATGAAGCAGGACACCGCACTAACCTCTGCTGTCCTCCACACTGTTTGTTTAGGAGTCTTTGTTGGTGGCTTCATAGATGGGAGATGTTAAGAACTATTGCTTGTGATGTACAACATGACAATGAAAATATTTAGCATGGGTTTTTAGATTATTGTTGTTATTATAAGCAATATTAATGAAACAACATGACTCGTTTATTATAATTGAATGTGTTGAATTGTTTTGTAGTGCTTTTAAATAAAGCTGTGACTATTTTGAATAACATGACAGTGGCAGTGAAATAATTCAGATCTCAGAACATACAGTATGTGATACTGTCTGCACACAAGAGAATGTGGTCAGCTTGCTACAAAGTAGATGTCAGGAAATGGAACATAAAGATTAGTCATCCATCTTATCTGCAGTGCCGACACACACACACCACATCAACTGAATTGGAAACAAAGTGGTTGTGAACTTTGTTTGAGGTGGTGTTCCAACCATAACAAAGAAAAGCATTTCATACCGTATGGTTATGTATTTGGCATTCCGATCTTACCCTAAGCTCCACCCCCTCTCATGCTAATGTTATATTGTGACCATATAGACACATGTAATGTGGATTCAAGCTGATGGGATGCTGTTTTAACTGTAGAGCTCATTAGGTTTTATAGCTCATGCCGCACACTTTTTGACACTTGTGTTGGTATGTTCATATGAGGTTTTAATGCCTATCATTTGACAGTAGAGTTAGAGAAGTATAGGGGAACCTAATGAATTTGAATGAAAAGGTCCTGCCCGGCAAATTAAGTTTGTAAGTTAAAAACTTGTAATCTTATAACCAAAGAAACAACCTTGCTTTACACCAGAGTAGGCTGGATGGGTTCCACTCAGTGTGAAGAGAAACAAGCAGGTAAATATACTGGAGGGCTGTAAGGACACCTTTAACCCTATAACATGGGTGTTTGTGCATCCAGATGTTTGTGCAGTTTGCTCACGCGCTACAAGAACATTCACTAGTTTTAATGTGAAGTCAAGGTATGACATGTCTACGGTGCAGTTTAAAAACATTCTGCTGGACATTCCTGAAGTCAACATGCCAATTCTCACTTCTGTTCCAATGTTTACGTTTTCGTCTACTATACTGTATACTGTTATTGATTTCAGTTTTATGCTATATCATTGGATTTATCACATTTCTTACACTGATGAACACAAACATTATGACCGGCTGCCTAATATGCTCTTGGCCACCAAAACAGCTCTAACCCACCACTCTGAAAGTGCCCTGTATCTGACACAACTGCGTTAGAATGACACATAGATGGGCCTTGGGAACCCTACACCCTGTCATCCTGGTCTGTCTGTCCTGTCCTTGGTCAATAGGTACTCACCCCTGATTAGGAGCACCCCCACAAGCCTTGAGACTCTGACACAATTGTCTGTCAAAGTGGCTCTGCCCGCCCACTTGTCTACATCCACATTTAACATGTTAATAATAAAGTGCATCCCAGACCTTGTGCTGTTGTTATCTGCTTCACCTGTAACCATACATAGGGAAATGATGGACAGCAACTTTGATAGATTGCTTTAAATAAAACGATATTAAACTATACAGTATGGATAACATGGTTGTTTAGAATAGGTTAGTACTGGTGAAGGAATTCACCACAGTAGGTTTCCTCTGGTGCAAAATATTTCAAATGTTCAAATATATAACAGTAATATTATGGTTAGGGGGAAATGCAGCAATGTCCCCTCCCCTACCACATTCTAAGTACATCGCTTGTCACATAAACATGGCCCCTCCCTCTCATCCACTGTTCTTTTGTCTGGTTGGCTCAGAAATAGGCCAAACTGGGTGATGCATCACTGGCTAGCCAATGGTCCAGGTTGTGTCCTAAGAAGCATCCACATAACGGCAATGTTGCCTTTCTGCCCAGTGATGGGCAAGGCCGAAAGATGTGTCATCTGTGTGTGTGTGTGTGGGCAGGGGCCACGTGACACCCACCCAGCAAGGTCTGAGGGCAACACGGAGGCACATCTGTTTGCGGTGGAACATGTGACCAACCCACGTAGGAAAGCATGCGCCAAACACGATGCTGTCCTGCACCTGATCACACAGCATGATGTATACCCAGTTATCAAAAACACAGACTCAAATAGACAAGACCATATGCTGTGTATATACACATCATCCATAGCTTTATTTAAGAAGAGGCTTGAAGACCGCGCTGTGCTGTCTCAGGCCGTCGCCATCTTTGCTGTATGTCCTGTCAACGCATGCATTCATTCTGGTTTCACAGACATAATCTGATGTATATGCCTCAATTATGCCATTATAGGTATATATAGTGGGAGACGTGTCCTCTTAATGGAACACAACATGCCCAAACATGAGCTTCCTGTTAATGCCCTCTTACGCTCTAGCTCTGTTGGGGTCATGCTGAAAAGATCGCTGTGCACGTGCCGTGCCGTGTCATGTGACACGCGAGTCACTGTGAGTCCGAGCCTTCTAACAGAAGGCTCAGTTTATTGATCGGCCGTTTCAGAGTGTTGTATTTGGTTTTTATTCTGACACAACGTACATGTCCTTTGCTGTCGGCCATAGTTTCCATGACTCTTCCCAGAAGTCAAATATTCCGGGGAGAGGTGTCATCCACAATAAGGACAACATCTCCCATTGCCAGGTTCTTCCTGACACTGTTCCATTTCTGACGTTGCTGCATTAATAGGAGATATTCCCTGATCCACCGCTTTCAGAAAAGGTCAGCCAGATACTGGACTTGCCTCCATCTCCGTCTGGAGTAGATATCATCTTCATGAAATGGTCCAGGCGGAGAAATGGGTTGTCCTTTAAGCTGTAGCAGGTGATTTGGTGTCCAGGCCTCCACATCATTTACATCATCCGACACTGTAGTGATGGGGCGGTCAATAAGTATAGCCTCTACTTCACAGAGTGCTGTCTGTAGACCCTCATCATCCAAGGCTTGTTGTTTCATAACAGAGTATAGTTTGGACCATTATCTGAGACAAATTCCACAAATCAATGTGTCCATTTTGCCTGCGTACACGCCTATCTCCAATTCTGTCAGTGACGAATACTAAATAATAAATATATAATAAACTATATTTATATAATAAACTATATATATATATATATATATATATATATATACTGTATATACAGTAGATAAACTCATCAGGCAGGCGTCTGATAAAGTTCACTGTGCATCAGTAACCTTTACACACCTCAGATTCCCATAATGACAACTGGGCTCTAACTGAATTCTACCCCTTCACCATGTCTCCCCTGAGGCCTCTTCATTTGATCCCCCTCCTTGGCAGCAAGCGTGATCTTGTCTGATCTGCACTGAGTCAGCGCTGGTTAATTCTGGACAGCACACACATACAGGTGCGCCTGGAGGTCTGAGAGACGACATGGTACACATTTCCTGGGAATGCACCCACAAACCGCAGCCACTGCATTCCCATCCACCAACCAGTAATCTCTGAGCCAAGAGATCCTTGGTGGAATGAAGCTGGAAGGATTCAAATGTATGCATTGCTATTGGCTAGGATGGAGACAAGTGGCTGTACTGTATGTTGTGTAATGTCAGGGTGTCATCTTGCTTGTTTTGTTATGTAATGTGGCACCCCTGAATACACAAATATAATATTAGCTTTGTCACATGGAAATGTGTAATCTATACAGGCTCAGGTACTGTACACAAGCAAATACCAGCATCATTGCATGCAAACAAGAGACTGCATATCCACGTGCACACAGATAATTATTAGACTGTCATTTGACTTGGTGGACATTAGTGGAGTCAGCGATTGTTGGCTAAAATGTGTACATGTAAAATTCAGAAAATATTTATGAGCTGGGCCTTGCCCACTCTACACTCTCCTGGTTTGATTTGACATTTGACAGATTGCTCCTACAGTGTCCTCTGGACTGGACACCTGTAAACACCCTGCCAACTCAACACCTGAGTTCCAGAGGGACCTGCATTGGGACCCTCCTCTTGCTATACACCAGATCTCTTAGTTCTGTCATTGCATCACATGCATTCTTCTACTACTACTATGCTGATGACAGCCAACTCTACCTCCCCTTCCCTCCATCCGACACACAGACTGAAACCCGGATCTCTGGATGCCTCACTGATGCCTGGATGTCTTCCCATCACCTCAAGCTAAACCTGAAAACAATAGAGAGATACTCTACCTTCCTGTGAAAACTACCATAATGTAGACCAGTGGTCCCCAATTCTGGTCCTGGAGGGCCTGCATGCTAGATGTCTCCCTGCTCCAACACCTGATTTAAATTAATAGTGAATTGCTCGTTATCAAGATTAACGATCCATTCATTTGAATCAGGTGTCCATCACCCTTGAGAACATTGCGGCGTCCTCCTGTCCAAGGGAGAAGAATCTCAGAGTTGTCGTGGACAACAAACTCCACACAGAAAGGCCGGGACGACCGGGGTTTGATCCCAGGAGCTTCTTGCTGCAAGGCAACAAGGCACAGTGCTATCCCAAACTGGGCCAGCGTGTTGCAAACATAACAAAATCAAACCCGTTGACATGCTTCTGTCATTATCTGAATCATGTTGGTAGCATACAACTGGTGTATCTACCACATCTACTAATCTACTATTGACAAATGTCTCTTTTGTAAATCACTTTGGAATAAAGTAGCT
>JAODVN010211006.1:0-12031 GCA_025434125.1 Chologaster cornuta
TCTCTCTCTCTGTGTCTCTCTCTTTCCCTCTCCCCCCCGCTCTCTTTCTCTCTCTCTCTCTTTTTGTGTGTCTCTGTTTCCCTCTCCCCCCCCCTCTCTCTCTCTCTCTCTCTGTCTCTCTCTTTCCCTCCCCCCCCCTTCCCTCTCTCTCTCTCTCTTGGTTCAAAAGTAGATTAAAGGTGTAATCTGGGATTCTTGAGAAAGATTGCTGATATTTGAAATCCATGAAAATCCAAACACCTCTCACTTTAAACGCCATAATGTGTTCCCTCAGAGGCTCCGCTGCACACACGTTGTACACGCATCGCCATAGTGTTGCTGTGTGGTGTGATCTGCACCACTTTGTTTGATTCCCATCTTCAAAGCCAGGGGTGTGTAGAAACACCTGATTATTCTGTCAGAACACACACACAAACAGCTAGCGAGTAGACAGGAGCTATTCCCTTAAAGTTAAAGTTAAAGTGTATTAATTGTAAATCACTGACTCTACCTTTAAAGGTCCTAACAAGCTCCAAAATACCGACTCACTGTTAGTGTTTTGAAAACCATATGTAGAGGGAGGGAATATATGAAACTATGAAGACTGTAAGGCTCATATGGAGAAGAGGCGTGTGTCTTTTAATTGACATTCAAATGAACGTTTGAATGTGAAGTCGCCTAATTACTGTTGCTGTTTGTGTTGGACATAAACTGAAAATGAGTTCTTGTACTGTATGTTTAGAAAGAGAGTGCTACATACATATACAATGCATACTGGGCAAAGAATCGCTCCCACACAACTGTTACCACCCCCTTTAAATTCACTTTCGTCTGCACAACATCTGGAATTTATTGGCAAGAAGGAGTTGGGGGGAAATGAACTCCGACAACAGTCTGTAGAATAGTATAGCTCCTAGCCTTAAGTTGCCTCAGATGGTGAAACAAGCCTGCACACAAAACCCCACTGCTTTAGTACATTTACCAATCCCACCCTGAAAACAAAATAATGCTTTGTGGTGATTACACATTAACTGCATTCATCATGAACCTCTTTTTGTTCTGTTTTCGCATTATATTCATGTATAGACTGTAAATGTAGCACTGAATATGGTTTTTACACAAACACACAATGTCCACTGAAGTATGCTAGAACTTGTTAGATAATTCATTAACACTTAATACAGTTTTACAACATATGGTTGTACAAATAACAATGACAGTTATTTTTTCTCCAACCATCAGAAAGCTATTTTGCTAACATCAACAACATTCATATTTATTTCTTTTGTAGTCATTTTTTAGACACACATTATTACATTTATCGTATATGTTATGTTGTAGTTTTGCCAGGATTGATGTAGATAATTCGTTCACTCTTTACACAGCCTATGTATGTATATATCAAATCACAATTTTTTATTAGTTAAGGACTGTTCTCTATGTTTCATACAGTACAGTGCCTGCGCGTTGGCCGGCCTCCACCATCATGTTAAAATCAGTTAGCGTGTAGTACAATTCTAATTACCCATCTCCATAACTAACTAGTGAACTAGTGAACGGAATGTGCTGATTTTCCTCAAGGGAAAATAGTTGTGATGTCAAACTGTACTCCCTATTCTGTATCAGGCCCTCCCTGACCTTTCACAGGGTGTGCATTAGCTTTAGTTTGTCATGGAAACCTTTATCCCCTTGGCAGACCAAATTCAGGACGAGCTGGGCAAAACAACTGCTCCCTAAGCTTAAGAGACCCAATATATTACCGATAAAAACGTGGAGTGCAGGACACCTTTACTTTGTTTTTGAAATGTTTAATATGCTGGCTTTAGTTCTAAGTGTTTCCAGCTGTTGTTTCCCTTACATAAGGCCTCCCCTAGCAGGGTTGCTGTGGTAACAAGGGTGCCGTGCATGCTGGGGTCCTGAAACTGTATCGCACACACATGCGCACGCACACACACAACTATGGGATCAGAACTTCCTGCTTTAGTAACCTCAGCTATATGTGACCAGTTGCTATAGATGGCGGAAAACTACTGTACACCACTACACACACTATTTATTCAGCGTAGGGTAATATGTCTGGTCGGCGAAGGCCCAGAAGTGACTTTGCATGATTGCTTAGTAAGACAACAACTAACGTTTTTTTTCTATGTGGTCCAAATCAGTGTTAATTAATGCTTTTTTGCATCGCCTGGGAGCTCACCATAACACTAATAGATATTAAATAGCCTATTTCAGCATATTAAATAAAAAATAAGACTTTGCAGAATCCATGTGAATAGTCTGCATGTGAAACCGCTGTTTAACATTTGGTTGCTAGGCCACAGCCGTGTGTTGTCACCAAGTTCTCACGCCACTGCCGGATATGACGTCACACCGACCAGACGAATAGGCACAGTGCCAGAACGTTGGATTGGTGTAAGGCATGTTTGTCCTATCCAGCATTCTGAGAGGGTATGGATGATATTAAGGCTAAATCCGTTAGACCAGAGTCTTTGTAGCCTGTTGTAACCATGTTCACTGTGCGAATAGGCCACGCTCCACTTTTTAACCTGTTGGAGTAGCCTGTAGCGTTGCTACAACTGTTTTGATCATCTCATCTAGCTCTAACACAATCTAGAAACACGCTTGACTTCAACGTCATCTCACTAACCCACCCTGATTGGTCCACCGGTAGGGCGACTGACAACGCCAATGCAAACAGGGTCCAATGCAGACCATAATCTCTGAGTGAAGGCTGGGTAATAGTGGGACGGAGTCAGGCTGGCGTCTTTGTGGATGCCAAGACACATTTGCCAGTGTTTATGGGGTAAAGGTGTGTGTGTGTGTGTGTGTGCGTGCGTAGGGATAACTAACAGGTTCACTTTAATCCATGGTGCTGTCATGATCTTCCCCCAACACACACACACACACATTGTGGGTTCCTCAATGTTTTTATTTTTTTACTTCTTTTTCACTTTACTACTCTCCTTTTTTAGTTTGTCCACTAAACTACAGTCGAACCTTCCAGAAAAAGATTCCATTTACAGGGTTCAATAGTGTTCCTCACCATATACTGCATGCATTTATCTGCAGATGCTTACTAATCAGGCTACGCTACGTGTTTGAAGCTAATATCTGAAGTTGGACTGGATTCACTGTTCAGTAGCACAGCGGGCCAGAGTTACACTATTCAGATCATCGCCTAAGCCCTCAAACAAAACAAAACTTGCCTTTTTCACACTTGTTCAGTGTATTTACTTTAGTTTTTGGCTATTAAACTAATAATAAACATCCCAGTCAGTGTGTTTGCTTGTGAAAGGATTTGTGATTCATCTATCTGTAAACTTTTGGCCTTACTCAAATATAGTAAACAAGTGGCAATCTCAGTCTGGTTTTTAGCCAAGGCTAATGGTTATATCACGATAACAGACCTATTTCCTGTAGTTAAGATTTTTTGTTTAACATTAAGGCCTATTCTCAGCCTGCCACTGGCAAGGAACGGTGGCCTCATTGTGGACACTTTTAACCTCTGCCTCAGCAAGCCAGCCAGATGTGTTTTCCCTTTAAGCAAATTATTAGCTATTCCTCATATCTGCAGGTTCTCTACAAAATGTTTCCAGCGCAGCTTTGGCAGGGAATAGAGGAGACATTCCGATGGAGCAACATCACATTTTCCCTTCAGCGTCGACGTCGTAAATAATTATTTATCTTGAGGAAATCAATTTCATAAACAAGCTAATACTCTATATGCCAATAAATGAAAATTGACAAAGGTGTGACGTTCTTATTGCCCACCTAAACATGAATTGTTATGCATTAGTGAAAATGAATGACTAATAACTTATGGTGTACTTACAGTGAATGCAAGTTATATTCAGTTTACAATAATTAGGCACTAAAGGTGCTTGTGAAAATGCACTTGGAGTTTACATTACAATCCTACGAACTACGTATAACTGTATGGCAACGTCTGAAACCTTGAGCATGTCTTTTGTATTCCAGTGTGGTCCTTTTAACAAATGTTCCACAATACAGGGATGCATATCTGGTATGAGGATCCATCTCAGTTAGTGTTAAACCATATGGTGAAATATAATGGGGCAAGAGTAATCATTCATCCACCTTCATTTATGCCTACCTCATGACTGCCTATACACACACGCACGCACACACACACACATCACTGAGCTTGTGCACGTGGCAGGACATCCATACAGCACGGCACAGAGGCAATGCTTACGCTGCCTCGGACAAGTCCTGTTGAACAACTCCAGATATAGCAAGCGAAGCCGCAGCCCCCCCAACACCCCCCCCCCACCCCAAATGGGTCCACGGCCCGCACCTTTAAGAACAGGGTAGCGGGAGGGATGTCTGGCAGGGAGGGCACAGCTATGGAAATATTTACAGTAAGGGAACGTTCACGCACGGCGGTAGTGTCTCTCCGGTCAGGATTGATGGGGAGGGGGTATAGTGGTGGTGCTCCACAACGAATGTAAATACTCCTCCACCAATGAGCAATGAGCAGCCAGGCTGGGATCTACTGTATGTGGCCATGTGTGTGACTTTCCCAACTGCCCTCGCAAATAGTACTGGGAAACAAATGTTTTTTGACTGCCATAACAAAGTCTCACTTCAGTTGTGATGTGAATTACTCATTATTTAAGATTTATAGTCTTAGAATGTAGTATAGTTGCTTTTAAAAACCTTTTAACTTATACTGCCGAAAAAGAAAAAATATTTAAAATGTTTTTAATCTGAAAATATACAGTACATAAAATAAAGGCCTGTAGGTATTTCATTTAAGATTCTGTTAAATTAAGTATACGCAACACAGTACAAGAGCAATGTAAGTTATATAAATTAAATAAATAAAAAAGCATGTATATAATGAGTATATAATAAATATATGTAGGTCTGCAGTATACAGGGGGCCCGGGACCTATAGGGGACCCTCGGAGGTACTGCAGGGAGTTCTCCAAATGATTTGGTCCCAAACTTCTAAATGTTAATGTCAGAAATATACATTTACATAAATATAACATGTGCTATAAATATATAAATCTGTCAATAATTCTAGTGACTTAAGTTAGTGGCCTACATGGAACAATAGGCCACCCTAAACCTAATTGTTGGCCCGGCAAATAAAATATCTGATACCATATGTGATAGGGTCCCTGGGCCATGTTTCTATCAACCAAATAAACGTGGAAGACCTCTGCTGTAGCATGTTTCTGTACAAACAATGGACTAATAAACACAGATAACATTGTAAAAGTGCCCACGCCGTTCCTTATAGAAACTTGCGTTACATGTATCAGTATGACAGGAAGAAGGAATACATTCCTGAACCCGTGTTTCTGTAATTACTCACTTAGCCATGTCTTCCTGTGGGGACTCCACCAGGGACGTCTGATCTTGACTCTACAGCTGACCCCAGACCAGAAACCTCAGCCGTCGTTCTTTTTTCGGGGCCATGAAATATGCTCTGGATGTGAAACTCTCCCAATTGGGTCATTAATATAGCGCGCTGCCATGTTGTCCTGCATTTACTTTCAAACTCTTCCTCTTTTCCGAAAGAATAGGCCATCCGGCTCGAGTAGACTTGCCTTTTCTTCTGCTCGTATACTTAATGTTTGGACATTAAAGGTCTTGTGAGAGTCCACTGTTGTAGATGTTCTCAACCTCCTGTTTTTACTTTGCTTTTATTGTATTACTATTGTTTTGTTGCTTGTTAAGGGGACCATAGTTACTGGCGTTGTCCTTTAATTCAGCTTGTTGAAAGGTGAAAGCACAAACACAACTTTTCACAGTCAAGCCCTGTTTACGTTTGAAGTTGCTCAGAGCGGCGCTTTTCCCTGGCTGCCGGGACTGTAGACAGTGTAATCTGATCACACCTGATAAATCATATACAGTCTGGACAAGCATTTCTAACCAGATCAAAATCCAATCTATCAAACAGATAGTAAAGCTTGGTATTGAAAGACAAATGCACTGCTCTCTGTGAAAAACACATGAATAGGAAAGAACATACTGTATTAAAGCTGCTCTTTACTATATGTTCAACATTTATGTAACAGCAAACAACTATTTTCTATGTTAAGATATACTGTAGTGGAGTAATGGTGTCCTGAGCATATTACAAATATATCAGATTATAATTCACTTAATATGATAATATACAGAAAGTAGACATTAATTAATCATCTGCTAATATATTCTCTCTTAGCCATTTCACTTTAACAAATATGAGAACCATTCAAATGAATACGGCATATACAGGTCATTACTAATGCAGTGGCAACATTGTGGCTTATAATAACATCGTCTACATTTATGAGCTGCCAGCATAACAGCATGCTCAGAGACTCAGAGCCATGTGATCTGTGCAGTTGAAAACACAATGTGAAAAACCTATTAAAATCAGATGTGACAAGTATGCCTGGGACTACCAAAACGAATGCCATGTTATAACGCAATCCTATTTCCATTCTACCCGGCTGTCATTTTCTGGGAAGTACAAAAATGATTTTACATTTTGTTCCTGTGTCCACTGTTTAGACCAATATACCCAATTATTTAAGAAGGAAGAAGAAGGATTATTAATGCATGTTGATAAAGAGCATATATAATTTTTATATAAAAAGTAAATATCAGCTAACCTATGCCAGATCATGATTGTGGTGGTCCTACATGTTACATTACCATCAAAAACCACCAGTTTGTGTCCAATCATTTTATGGATGCGGCCCTCCACTCTCGTGTGATAATTTCCTTTTCTTGTGCTGCAAAGGCCTTTGAACAAATGCTAATAAGTAATAATACTCGTCTTGCATGACTAGATCCCATCCTTAATACATTTGTATTAACAAAACAAATAAAAGCTAGGCAAGCCTAGTTTAGCTGACCGCGGGCAAATAAGCCGTTATGGGTTTGAAGAGTGTGCAATACTATATATGTGCAATACATGGGGGATGTGGCATTACCGCCACCTATTGTCTACATGTTGAATTTACCACCACCTACTGGGTAGAATGTAGCAAATGCGCTTTTTCACAAGGCTGGTCAGTCAGTCAGTCAGTTAGTCAGTCAGTAACCAAGCCACATTTGCTCATATTGGCCGGGCCTGCTTTGTAACCACGCTCCATTGGGAAGTGTTGGCAACTTCCTGATCTCGCAAGCTTTCAGTTTCACATTCTCCGCGAGAATCAGTCTGGAGAACTTGGAAATGGTGGTTCAGGTGACTTGAAAACACCTAGACAGCAATATAGCAGTTTTATTCAAATTTATTAGAAGAAAAAAAAGGCTTTTCTCAGTGGAAAATGTGTTTTCCTCTTTTCCCGACTTTTCTACTGCAACTGGCTAACAACAGACTAGTACACAGGTTGGTCCAATCACATGCAAAGTATTTTTTTGAAAGCGCCTGCCCTCTAGAATCCATTTCAATACACAGCTCCCCACATAGATGTGTCTATCAGACACATATCTGGTCTAGGCAGATTAATTAAAATATTTTGGTGGCTGTGCGAACACTTATGTGGTTTCCTAAATATAATCTCAGCACACTGAAATTGAGCTGAAAGAAATAGTTGGGCGGAGCCAGGCTACATCCCACAACACGCGGCCCATCAAAGATACGACTGAGTTTTAATATTTGTACTGTTGCGGTTGTATCTGCCAAGTGCCTTGAGACCTTAGTTGGCATGAAGGCATCTACTAATAGTCTAGTGGCATTGGGGTTCGAGTTTCGGAGTTTGCGTATACGTATATAATATATATGTGTGTGTGTGTGTGTGTGTGAGCAAGTAACCTAGCCCCCGGGCTACATGCTCCTTGTAATGATTATAAACTTCATTTATGTAGCACTTCTCAAAACATTGCACAAAACAGTAGAAGATAAAACATGATAAAAAACAATAAAAAAAGATGAACAGTAAAATGCCAATAGAAGAAAAGACATCAAAACTGCACGATTAAATCCATCTATAAAAATGCCCGTTTATAAAAATATGTTTTTAAATAGTGATTTAAAAGCGGAGGCGGAGTTTGTTGACCTAAGCTCCTTAGTTACAGCATTCCATAATGGACCAATCCCAAACCCTGCCCCCTTTTGCCCTGCCCAGCAAGTTTGGAATCCAACATAACCTCCATCACCTGTCTGTTGTCCTGTTATAGCCTACGATGCTGTTTTGTCCAACCTAGTTACAGTAACTAAGGGGCAGGGTTTGGGATCTGTCAATTACACTCCTTATAAGTTTCTTTGGACAAAAACATCTGCTAAATAAATGGCCTGTTGCTATAATGTTCCTCTTCTCTCTTTCTCTTTGAGAAACACACACACATTACGAAGGAATTCAGGCTTGCTGGTAGATTGGGCCTGGCACCCTGTGATACAGTGTTGTGTAATGTTAATAAAACCATCGAAGTATTTAGGTCACAACTGGCTGACCTAAAAGCCCCAGGAGGAGAGATGCATTCTGGGAGATATGGGTAACATTCCTGATATTAGGTTTCTCTTGGATGCCGTGCTTAAGTCATTCCAAACGAGTCTGTTGGACAATGGCCCAGTTCCAAACTTCTACTGTTAAACCAAAATTGTTCAAACCATTTTTTTATGAAGTCATAAAAAATGCTGTTTGCTACTTTGATACATTATGGTTAAAATAATATATCTTCTTTCTTTTTTGGATATGTGGCTAATTTAAATCAGGTGTCAAGTTACAATGCAATTTGGTGTTCCCATCTGCTTATAGAAGCTCTATACCATCATGAAGACTGCAGCTGCATTTGTCCATTATACTCTCTCTCTCTCTCTCTCTCTCTCTCTCTCCGACCAGCTGTCATCAACAGAAGTTAAGATATCTTCTTTCTTACGGAGTATTAGGCTCTTATGCCATTGAACAATGCAAAGCATGCAGGAACAAATACCATATGCTTGTTTCTGTGTAATAATGGTTACCCCAAAAGCATAAAGATATAACTTATTCCCTCCTTTAAAGGAAAAATGGCCAAGTGTTGGCATGAACGCTTGTCTTTTACATCAGTAGTGATTGAGTCTGATCAAAATATAATAGAGTGCTGTTGAGGGTCCATAGATTATAATGGAAACAAACAGAGGCACATCCCAAAAGATGTTCTTCTGTAGCGCTTGTTTTGAAGTATCACAATGTCAGCAATGTGACGTTTTTTATGTAATGTGACATTAAAATGTGATTCGATCAAACAATAAAATTAAAATAAATAAATGCAATGTGATTGGGGATACAGCGTGCTTCATTAGCTTATACTCCTCAGCCACCGACTGCCTGTTTCTCCGTCAATCAGTCCCTGAAGATGAAGGCACCCCTCCGTACCTAGTGAATGTATCTTTCTGTCACGCTCAATGTCCTGCTGTCTGTCTGACCGGTGCTGGCGCTGGGTTTTATTACATCTGGAGGCATAGGTGAAGTGATCACAACACACTATGCGAGCCTGCAGTTGCTCCTAGGCTGGAGTTACAGGTCGGATAAGTAATGGATGTTATCAGTCAATCAATCAAGGTGTAGACAAGGTATAGTGTGTTCTCATGGCGAAAGACATGCCGTCCAAAGGTTAAGCATCGTATCTGAATATTTTTCCAAATTAAATTTTATATAAAAATCAACTTTTATATGTTGCTCTGTTTTTAACATATAAGGGTGTAATATTTGCAGTAACTTATAAAACCGGACATAGCTTAAAAACGTTGAAGTAATTTTTCTCCGTTTTTCTCAGTTTTTTCTCAGTTTTCAAGTGTAGTTACAACGGTTAGGCTTTGTAAGGCAATAATAATAAATGGGGAAATTACGACAACAACAAGGTGATCTACTGGTAGCCTCCATTAAACGCAATTACTGTAAGCATTGCATGCCTGGATCAGATGGGCAATGCTTCATATACGAATGAAACACACAACCCTCTCTCTGACTGTCAGACAGCCAGACCATCAGAATAAGACAATTATAAAATAACAAACGTAATACTTCATAAGGACTACTAAAAATGTTAATGTACTGTATGTCAGTGTTCTCCAACTGGGGGGTCAGGACCCCCTGGAGGGTCACGAGACAGAGGAAGTGGTCACAAGATGATTTTCATGAATGAAATAACATTTTAAAATGTAAAAAATGGTATAGTTTACCCATACTTGTTTGTAGTAGTACAGTTTATACAGGTATTCTGCTGCTAGCCGAAATTAAAAAACTATCAAATAATAATATGGCTGTTCTTCTTATACAACCTCTGGGGATAGCGAGGGTTGTGAGTTATTTTGGGGGTCGCGAGCTGAAACGTTTGAGAATGGGCTGTATGTAAACCAAAACATGTCTCTTGGGTAATGCAAATGAGACTAAGTTAAAATCACAAAGTAGTCGACAACAATATATTTAGTTAGCAAAGGAGTGTATTCATGCTTTTAGTTTGGCTTTAGTAGATATTTCAATTACACGGACATTAAATGAATGGCGGCATGTGCTTCTCCCAGGTGTAAGCAGCTTTATCGTCAGAGAGAATATAGCAGCACAAGACACACAATCGCAGGATCACTTCCACGTTTAGTAGTAGGGTGACTGATCCCCCATTATCGTTATTGTTATCAATAAGTGTTCCATAAAGCTACAGTTAAGTATGACATCAGCTTGAACTTAATTAAATGACGATGACAGCCAGTCCAGTAGGCGTAGGCTACTCCATAACACAAATGTAGCTGAGGCAGGAATAGAAAATTCCTCAAATGTTTGTATCTATTTGTAGATTCAACGTCAGCCAGCACAGAAAATGAAGACATTTTTTTGTTTCTTTTTTTTTAGCATCAAAGAATGCTAGCGCATACATACGTCACAGTAAATTACTGTAATTAAGTTCCTGTCAAAAAGGTTTAGTATCAACCAGCAACGTTTCAGAACTGTTCCTCTGGACCCACAACTCTGTTTGAACTGTCAGGCGGCGGAGAACCAGAGACTATGTTGGTTCTCCTAAAGTGGCTTGGATTACCTAAACACAGACGTGCTCCAGGAACCCTATGGTCCCCATGGAAAGTTCCTGATCCGTAGTGGAAAAGGTGCTCTACGGTAAATGACTGTTCTATGGCATGTGTTCAGTAGTAATGTTGCATGAGGGCGGAATATCGCTACAGAATAACTAGCTGCAGTTACACTGTAGGAACCATGAAAGACTGATAATAGTGTGTGTGTGTGTGTGTGACTGTTCACGTGTGTCTGTGTGTGTGTGTCTGTGTGTGTCTCTGAGCCAACGCAGATTTCAAGCTCCACCAATATGTAATTTTTATTGAATGTGCAGAAATAAGCAGGACGGCATAACTGTCCAGGTCTGTCTTCCTAATCATGAGTCAAGTTAGTCTCCACTACGCCCGGTAAAGAAGCCAGTTAGCTGCAATAATGATTTTAGTGTAGGAAGAAATAGTCCCACAATGCTTGAAGACTAACGTGTGATTACCATCACGCAAAGCTTTATATTTCTTCTTCTTCTACTGTGCATCTGAAGGCCATGGCCAAGGTCATTCATGGTCATTCATTCAAGGTCATCACATTGGGCTTTGGCCACGGGAAACCTGTGTTTGTGTTACCAACACTGGCACGATGAATGCCTGAACCCAGCCTGCACCATCAACACTGGCTCCGTCAGTGCTGTGATTATAGACGTTTCCAAAATGTACGGAGGGTCCACACTCCAGGGTTGAAGGGTTGCAATGTGCCCTGCCTGGTTGGGACTGAATGCGTCTTTAGGGGATGTCTTCCATAAGTGGCCGATCCTGTGGTGGAAAAATATTTCAGAAAAAACTGAGATACTTTAAACTGTATTGTGCGATGGACAGCGAATGAAAGCAGCTTTGAATTTAAAAGTAAAGGTATTCACGAAAACGTTGCTAACTTTGAACTTCAAAACAAAACCCTTCTGCCTTCAATGCCATCGGTTGCTCACTCAGAAGCTCCGCCCCACACATTGGAAAAGAATAGCAAAGGCTATGAAATGAATGTTAACGTTTCTTTTTACAGAGCCAGGGCTGTGTAGAAGACGTACTAAATGAATGCTAACGTTT
>JAODVN010211116.1:0-12029 GCA_025434125.1 Chologaster cornuta
GGCAGATCGTGACACAGTTAGCCAATGCCGTGTCCAAGACTTTACTAAGGTTAAGGCTGGCTATGGTAGACTAGGGTGGCGACTACCACTATGGTTAAGTCGATGTCGACCAAACTGGCCTCGGACAATATCTACAGTAAACATTGTGATGGACGATGATGGCATCGTCGGAAGAGAAGCGGGGGAGGTGGGGGGAACCGGCTCGTGGACGCACGCAGCAATATTTTATAAACATTTCCTTAGGCTAAATCATTTCAATTTCAACCAAAAAAAATATAATTGTCTCTACTTTGAAATAATATATCCTCCAATTCTGTATGTGTTGGCGCCTATGCGTGCACAGCATGTGTGTGTTTGAGATAGAGGGGAAGAGAATGTGATCATGATTATCACAACAATTCAGTGAGCCTTTAATGGAACACGTATTACTCAGTGTTTCAGTAGATATTTAAAACTTCGTCTGAACACTACGATGACACTTTGTCTTTTTTATTTAAATCACACCTGCTCAACTTCGTGATACTGTCAGCCATTAGCGATGGACAACGGCATCATCTATAGGCCCAACCCTAATTACTATGTAAAACATTTATGCTAATGTCAGAATGATGGAAAATTCAATCAAGAGTTCAATGTAAAACTTTTTTTATATATATTAAAATAAAAGTATCAAAAGCATTGTTGTTACATAGTTATGTCTATTAGAAGCAAAACATGCGTTTCAATTATATAGAATTACACAAAAAGCACTGATCTGAAAGGATTGCTTCTAAAAAGTCAGCACCATTATCCAAATCCACACAGTGAATACAGTTAAGTATAAAAGAGAAGGTTGCGGTCAGGCATATTGTTCAAGGATTCTTAAAATTCCAGTTGGAGATCAAACCCAAAATCGGGTGAGAGTCGACCACCCTAACCCACACTAGGCTATGCTCCCAGTTTAAATGGTGTACTTACTGCTGCAGAAGGCCCCTTGCCAATGTGCCGTCCTCTGAAAAGAAAAAGACAATATAGTTTAAAAACAAAAGTACATCAATACCGGAATACGAACAGGTTATCATAATAATCCAGCTCTACTAGGGGTGATATTTATGATGGAATGCATATCTAGAATCATCCTAATTAAAAGTATACCATCCAGTAAAAACAACGTCTTGACATACAACTGAGGTCAACGTACTGACAGAGCTAGTTCATGGCAGCTTCTTGTTCATGATAATAGTGAAACAAAATTGTTTTCTATTCCCCATCCCAAATTACAGTGATGTGGAGTCACACTGAGGTCATCTCAATAATTCATAACATCGCTTTACTGTAAATACAAATATTCCACCACATACATTTCTGCATATCTTTCAATTACAATGGAATTCTGCCAAAGACCGTTTAACAGACTATTCCCTTAAGCAGAATTGCTTCATATCACCCCCTGCAGGTACTCAAATACACACACAAAAACGTATGCCATGCAGTATTTTTGCACAAGCTATTAGCGATCCAATTTGTGTGTGTGTGCGTGAGTGAGTGGGTGTGTAATTGGCTACCTTGGTGGTCCATTCTTATTTGTAAATGTGTAGCATATTGGGAAATTAGTACAGTATAATTCATGCGCAATGAACTGGACATGCTAATCTAGTGACCGGCTAAAAAGGCTATAAACACGCCCAAATACACACCATCCAAACAGTACAAATTCTATCTGTAATACTTAAATAAGGACTATCAATATATTTTGCTTCAATGTCATATTTTAAACACGTATCAGCAACAGCAAAGTCAAGGTTGAAACCCCACCATGCTAACCCCTCGCCTTTTCTCACTCCAAAAACCACCCCGCCCCTTTTTCATCCATGCGCCCACACATTTTATGTCAAATTCTTGACAAACCCATTGCAGCATTGTTGCGGTAAATAGCTACATGTCAGTCATATCAAAACAAATGCTTTACTTCAATGAAATTATATTGCGATATCACTAGCCACCCGCAAAACGTTTGCTTCGCATTAAACTGAATGAGGCAAGTGCGTTGAATTACAAGCACGGACTGTCTAACGGGAATTTATCTGGATATCTGGCGATTAACTTGCGTACAGGAGGCAGTAATACACAGTAAATCAACACAGGCGACAGAGCAAGTAACATGCATAGCAAATGCTTACAATATATTTTAATCTACCACATGGGTAAACATCTTTATTAACATACATACCAAGTAGCAAAATGTGCTTCTCTACGGTCAAGTCGAAATGACAGTATTATGTGAGCAAAAAGGCCTACTTAACTGCTTCAATACGTTACGTTAGATGACCAACACGTCGCAAGGCCCGAATATGTTCACATGCACATGCGAGACTCATTGTGGAACACATAATATTGTATTTTATTCCGCTTTGGGTAATACATTAAAATATAATGTGCACACTGTCACCAATGCTACATATTTCCATTTAGTGAGATAGCTTTTTCACCGACCTGCCCAGATTCTGGCGTCCCCCGCCGCTTCCCCCAGCACCAGAGGCGGTGGCACCACCAGTGCTGCCACCGCCGGGCTTGCGATTACCACCGGCCTTCATTGACATGATGATCCCATAAACGACTATGTTTGCAGTGTTCTGGTGTTTTAAAATGGTCAGCTAACCGCTGCACTTCAGTGATGATGAGACCGTGTTCACCTGCGTGACAGTTAGCACTCTGAGGAAGACTAGCTAGCAGGCTAATGTCAAACTGCCTGTCTGCTTTAGCTTACAGTGAAGATGCTATGCTAACCAGATAGCTAGCTAACGTTTGCTAGCTAAATTAGCTTTATGTACGGTACAATGCCTATTAAAACAGAAAACAATATTATTTAAAAAAAGACAATTGCCGAGAAATACTTATTGGAAATAAACGTATGTAGTACACTTCTTGTCAATATGTTATATAATCGTAACGATATTTTTTTATAATCTCAAAATTGGGTTTACAGCTATCCAGGTTCTCTCCGTAGCTAACAGCGAAAAGACCAAAACAGTCTGAAAGAGGACAAAAAGCGGCGGAGGGATATATGAAATGTCGAATAGCAGACATTTATCGAAATTGTACTTGTCTGTGGACTTAACAGACATACAATGTTGGCAATTGTATTAACACTCCCATATTACATATATCCAATATATTTATAATGTGACTTTTACATTTAGGAATGACCTGAATCCACAACATGGCACTATTTACAGGAAGTCCAATGAAACCTCAGCGGCTGTATAGTGGCATCCACGTGAGCCGGCTTTAGAAGCGAAAATACGCATGATAGCACACAATGAGTGAACGCTGTTTAGTGTCAAATACACGTAACAAACAGCAACGCTGTGTACTTCTGGGAGAATATCCCCAAATGACTATCCCTAAATATCATGTAATAATATTATGCTAGCTAGTGTGGTAAAAAAATGTATTACGTAGTAGTGAGTGGTACATTATTGGTGATTTGTGTTTCATATACACACTAGCCTGCTCTTTGTTATATATATCTCATTTCTATTTAAAATAGTTATTACGGTATTTTTAATGATAATTAAAAAAGTTGCCTATACATTCCATAATTTGCACTGTTAAAGAGTTACACACATTGCCCATTTTACCTTACATTCAATCAAATGTATGAATACATTTCTCATGTATTAATTTAGTTACACAAATGCCAACCGAATTCAGGGGTTGCATTGGTTTACTAGCTTTGTACTAGTTCCAGTTTGTATTCGACTAGTCAGACTAAAGCTGCGTGTGAATTATGTGTACACATCATCGTTTTAATTATTTTCATCACCATTCATCTTTGTCTAGGGACAATTTAGAATCAGCACCATACATAATATTGACCTACTTGTCAACGGTTTGGCCAGCAAGTGAGAAAAACACAAAATAACATGCTGTTCAAGCACATGGGTGAAAGTGAGTGAGTGAAAACGAAACCCCCGATATTTACACAATCTACTAGTTAGCCTAGATGTTTGAAGCAGAGGGGACTCCGGTACTATGATGCGTGGTGTGGACATGGGGTGTGGAGTGTGTAAACCGCAAACACAAGTCTATTGCCTTTGCCTCGACCCTGTTATTATAACCATTCCCTGCTACAGCAAGGAGACAGGATATGAAAACTCAATGTATACGTTTTCAGTGACGTTGTCGAAAACGTATTTAGCTTTACCAAAACATCGAGATGTACAATTACAATTTAAACTTTGCGAATAAATCTTGTCTGCATCTGACTGTGATATTATGCATTATCCGCATTGACGGGAAAACTAGGACCCGATAAGGCCCCAAACATGGGCGCCCTGAGATTTCTTATTAGCCAAACACAATTAACGAATTAACTAACATGATTTCTGACAACTAGATAATGTTTAATATAGCAGGCGTATATGATATTCCTCGCGCGTAATGGATCCATGTTTATAATTTATAAATATTACAATATTTAAAAAAACGAATACAATTATAATCAGGCGATTGGTACAGGCTACTCTTGCGTAGGTATGAGTCGGTTTGTGTATTCTTTGACAAGGGGCCATGGAAAGTAAGGTAGCCTGGATATAGCAACCTGTCCTTGCTCACCCCATAACATACTTTAGCAGCTTTTACTATCATTTACAGAATTAATAGCATTTGCTAACGATATCGAGCTTCATGCCGTCTACAGAAAACATGAATGTCCGTACTTAACACCGAAGCAAGCTACCGTAGAGCGTTAGCAAATCTCGATTCGTCGAGGTACCGTACAGTAACAGTTGTCAAGCCTCTGGGACACAATGTGCCAACTGTAATGTAAATTAATGTAGTGATACCACATTTCTTTTAGCGATTTTGTTTTCCGCAAATGACTTTGTTAGATAATCATCTTAACATAGCGCAATAGAGTCGCATTTAATTATTTCAAGTGGGCTGGCCCAGCCTGGTATCCTGTAACAAGTAACGTAACATTAGCAGAACACTTATTGCTTTGGCCAAAAAAAATAAAATTCTTGTCTCATACTCGGCGCCACTGCAAACATGGTGGGATAGTCTACGTTGGATGTAGTGTACCTTGCTCGGTGTGACTCTACATGATCGCAGCAGCGAATTCGAGACGATTGGAAGAGCGAGTGGGAACTCGGGGTTGTGAACCGAGCTGGCTGGGTGGCTTCGCGTTGGCTCACCCGAGATACACGTTCGACTGCGGCTGCTTGGTAGACGTGTATGACATTTTCCCATCAGTAGAACAAACTTGAGCGAACAATTCCAGCTGCAATTGGACTTTACAAGGCATACACTTTTAATTATCTAACAAATCGCTTTGGTTTGCTTGTCTACCATATGAAATCTGCTAGACAGGGTTTTCTGTCTGAAGCGGATCATCACCATGTCAGAGGATAACAACGCAGACAAATTCATTAAGGTAATAGACGCTCTACGTGCGTCTAGTTTGTATGAAGTTTGCATGAAGATAACTAATATTTGATGAAAGACAGAGATAGATCGCTGTGCCTTTTATCCCAGAAATTGCCTACTTCATAATGGAATGGATGGATTCACCATCAACTATGTTGTGATGCCTGGACATTCATAGATCTCGACAATAATCCTAAAATGGTTAGACCAAAGTTCTGCACTCACAGTCTGAATGTGCTAGTGACTTGTTTGAGGGCCGTGATATTTAGAGCAGTGAAAGGAGACATACACCCCATCGAAGATCATGTTGAGAAGTCAGTTGTGCTAAAATGATAGCCATTGTGTTTACATAGACTTGACTGGTCAGTCTAGTGAAACTGGTAAGCATTTTTATATGTAGTGAATAATTAAGTATTGATCCATGCTTGTCCATACAGTAGATGTAAGCTTCATTGAATGAAACAAACATATTTTATATCTGTTTAGTAAACTTATTCTGTAGACTATATTAACATAATTAGTCCAACACCTGTTAACTTGTTTTTATATTTGTGTGTGTGTATATACACACACACAGTATGTGTATATATATATGTGAGTGTGTTTGCTTCATTGACTAAGATGATAATAACATATTATAACAAAATACAAACTGAAACAATTAAGGGACATGTGTGGATGTTTTAATTATTTTTTTTACGATAATTTTACCGGAAAAGACAAATGTCAAAACCTTTTATTGAGAATCACTAGTCTGAACCTTATTATCCCATCCTTAAAGTGTACTTTGTTTTAACAAGCTATGTAGTGCATCATATTAATATTCTATCAGTCTGTCAAAACTTTAAGGTTTCTAAGTTTCTAAGTTTCTATTTATTTTAGTTAGTCAGTCAGCTCACATTCATTCTCTTTATGTCTTGTTTATTTGGAGTGGTCTCTGATTTAGTACTCTCTCCTCAATAGGAAACATCTATTCTAGAGGAATACAACATTAACTGGACCCAAAAGTTGGGAGCCGGCATTAGTGGGCCTGTCAGGTAAGTCTGAAAATCAGTTTGTGAGTGAAGACCCGAGGGTCTAACAGAGAAAGTGATATAAGGAGAGAGAAATGCATTGTGCTTCAAATATAAGAGATTGTTTGCTGCTGTCCCGCTGTTGCTTTCTCAGATAGGATGGGTGATAGCATGTCAGCGACTCACCTCAGAATCATTTAGTCTGCTTCTGCATAACATACTAACATTCGGTGTACTCTTCTGAAATGAAATGTTCTTTTCAGAAAATTGTTCTTGTTTAGGTACTTTAAAAGTACACTTTCTGCCTAAAGTAGTTGGATTAGATGGCGCAATTGACAGGACTGCTAATCTGACCAAATGAAATTTAAGAGCCATTCTTTTCAAACATGGCATACTGTTTCTGCTGAGTTGCCTCCTCCAGAGTTTCCTATTCCCGATATGATAAATCTTTCACCCTTAAAGTGTGAAGGAGCTGAATCACAGTGTCAAACTGTGTCAAGATGCACGTAATAATGGCACACCATCTTATTGTACTGTAATGTATTTGCTCTTTTTTTTGCCATGTTGCTGTCTTTTTTAAACACATTGTAGGTTGAGTCAGGTATCAATACTTTATTTCCTGTACCAGTGGAGGCACAGGCCCTTTAAACCCAGGAAGTCTTCAGAATTAAGTAATCACTGTGCTTTATTTAGATATCCAGCACCTGGCTGGCTGCTGATTCCACCCTTTTTTATTTTGTATATATTTATTTACAGCTGTTATTTATCTCTTCTTCTTACCTACCTTGTTGTCTGATTCATACATATTGTATGGTGTCAGGAGCCCTTGTTATGAGCACACACATGTGCACATACACACACACACACACTTCTGTGATTCATTGGAAGGTCTCTGGTTAGCGAACTTTGATCGATGCAGAATGTTCTTGCCGTAATGCTTTACTGGTGTAATCTGAGGTTAAGGGGCAGGGTTTGGCGCCCAAAGTGAATGTTTGAATTCCTAATTTGAAGTGGGGGAGTGTTAATAAACTAGTCAGACGGTGAAATGATATGCTTGGTCTTTGATTAAGTCTGTGATTATAACTCTATTACCAGAAGAACGTTTTTTTATTTTTTATTCTTTCAGATTTGTGCAAATGAATTCATTCAGTCTTGTATGTAGGGTTTGTGATGAGACATGCCTGAGCAATGCCTGCTTTATTATCACACTTGATATCTGACAACAAACTGTGATGTTGACTAAATATGCTGTCTCTCCCTGCAGGGAATGTGTCAGTTTTCAGATAAATTCAAATGAATGAGTCATTCACACATCTCACAGACACTAACACCATTATGCTGGGCAAAGAGGCAACATTTGTCTGTAGTGTAACAGTGTATTTTATATTAGAAACCTGCTGTATTTAGCCTCTGCCTATTTTTGGTCATATCATTTTTTCACACAAGCTAAATTACAGGAAAGCGCTTCTGTTAGGACATTAGGTATTGCTTTAAATTACAGAATGCCAACTACATATTCATTTGTGGAATTAGGTGTACAGATAGTGTGTTTATTCTCACCACTTCACAGAGTATGTGTTAAGAAGTCATCTCAGGAACGCCTGGCCCTAAAGATTCTCATTGATCGTCCCAAAGCAAGAAATGAGGTTAGTTGTACTAGTCATCTCTCTGTCACATCATGTATAATAGTACAATAATTTCCTCCACACTAGTTTTGTAGAAAATCTCAGTCTGAAGTGTCTCATGCGTGTTTTGTGTTTTTCGTCATACACAATTCCTTCTCCGAGAGACAGCCAAGCCTCAGAGATATACAGTATAATGCCATCGCTTTGTAGCTGAAAGATCGTCGCGACTCGCGGTTAGACATTCTACTCTGGTTAGTTAGCCCTGACATATCGTTATGAGGTGTCCCTCTTGTGTTTCTCATCTGAAATGTTTCCATCACCTGCATGTCAACGATATCCTTAGTTCCCACTGATGGCTGCCTCAATCCCGTATCCAATATTTGTTTCTTGGTACCTGCCAGCTTCGCGTCACTGACAATTATTTTGCCCGTCATTGCTACAAGTCACTGAGGCAGTTCTTTATGCATGTTCAGAAACGGTAGGGCCAGATCTTCCATGCTGACTGGTCAAATTCTGTTTTGTATGCGTCACTCATGTAATTATATGTTGTCACTAAGCAGACACAGCTCTTGTTTTTTGTATCCACATTTTGAACACTGACTAATGAAAAACCATGTATTTCAGACATTGTTGTTCAGACATAATGTCTGAGCAAGTGATGATTCATTCAGGTTATGAATATGACAGACTTGTTGAAGATATGACCTGCTCTGAGAGTTAAATGCTTATTAGACTAGTCTTTCTAGTGTAATGCTGTTCTGCTAGAACATGGGGGTAATTACCTGATTAATAGCTGTTTGTACGAAATGAAAGAAAAGCACACCCAACCTAATAATTACCTTTGTGATGTGCAGTGGGAAAGCTAACCATGCAGAATTTCACATTCCAGATAGTTCCTGCACCTTCATTGAAACTCTGTGTCAATGGGCCTTTTTGTTTTGCATATGTACATAATTACTTGTCATCATGCAGGTCCGCCTCCATATGATGTGTGCCACCCATCCAAATATTGTCCAAATCCTGGAGGTGTACGCCAACAGTGTCCAGTTCCCCCACGAGTCAAGCCCAAGGTACAGTATTGGGCATGCGCCTGCACAGATGCTCGTCTGTATCGGTGTTCCACCCGTCTTCTTCTGGGCAATCCATCCCTTTTGCTCTCTGTGTGCTGCCTTTCAGGGCGAGGCTGCTTATCGTCATGGAGATGATGGAGGGGGGTGAGCTCTTTCACAGAATCAGTCAGCACAGACACTTTACTGAGAAGATGGCCAGCCAGGTCACCAAGCAGGTACATACATACACACACACACACTCAGTACAACACACAAAACAATACACAAGGCCAGGCTACCTTTTCTCTTATTAGTCACCCTGTGTCTGTAACTCCCACATGGATGGTGTGCAGTCTATTTTAACAGTGTCTCTCTCTTTCTAGATTAGTCAAGCTCTGGAACACTGTCACTCTCTGAATATTGCTCATCGAGACCTGAAGCCAGAGAACCTGCTCTTCAAGGATAACTCTCTGGTGAGGAGAGGCAGTTACACAGGGTGGTGATACAAAGCGTACTGCTTTTTGTTGGCGTGTTTGGCTAGATTATTTCCCTTTGCCCTCGAGGCCATAAATGGTTTTAACTGTTTTGTTTTGTTTTGGTGTGACTGTCCAATGACAGAGTATGGCCTATATTACCGCTCTTCCTCCACCTGCGGAGTCTACCCATATTTATTCCTCTTTAGTAAAGCCCTTGAGCCAACCTGCCTGTGTTTGCACCCATAGTTCCACGGCTCTCACATATCTCTTGCACCCCCCCCCCCTCCACAGGATGCTCCCGTGAAGCTGTGTGATTTTGGCTTTGCCAAGGTCGACCAGGGTGACCTGATGACCCCTCAGTTCACTCCCTACTACGTAGCACCTCAGGTACCCCCTCCCGCCTGGCGGGCCACCCATTGTTCCCATGTGAGGGTACCCCCATTTACAACCTGTCTGTGTTCCTCCCTCCTAGGTACTTGAGGCTCAGAGGAGACACCAGAAGGAGAAGTCTGGGATCATACCCACCTCACCTACTCCTTATACATATAATAAGGTGAGACTCTGCATCTCCACTAGGGGCAGTAAAACCTTGTCCTATCCACTGTCGGCGTAATAAACTGCGTGTGTTTCCCTGCCTCCCCGTTGCGTCTCCAGAGCTGTGACCTGTGGTCAATGGGCGTCATCATCTACGTGATGCTGTGTGGCTACCCTCCCTTCTATTCCAAGCACCACAGCCGCACAATCCCCAAGGACATGAGGAAGAAGATCATGACGGGCAGTTTCGACTTCCCCGAGGACGAGTGGAGCCAGATATCAGAGATGGCTAAGGACATCGTACGCAAGTACGCCTCTGCCCTTGTCTGAGTCGCTCGCACACTGGGCTCGTACGGGAAGGCGCGCAGAGAGAGATTTTCGGGGCGGCTGAGGGTTTTCTTTAGTGATTGTGTGAGACTCGCTCGCCAGCCTCGGCTTGTCAGATAAAACGAAGACGTGTCCACTGTCTCTGTTTTAAAACGGACTTCGTTCTGCGCCCCCCCCCCCTTCCATTCTGTTCCTTTCTACCCTACTGCCCCCGTGGTTGCTGCTGTGGCCAGGCTGCTGAAGGTAAAGCCAGAGGAGAGGCTGACCATCGAACAGGTGCTGGCTCACCCCTGGCTGAACTGCACAGAGGCTCTGGACAACGTACTGCCCTCTGCCCAGATGATGATGGACAAGGTAAGACTGCTGAAGGACTGGGGAGAGCGTTTAAAAGGTAAAGCTAAAACTAAGGCATGGGATTGCGGTTGGGAGTCGTCTAGAGACGTATTTAGCATTTCAGTCTATTCACACACTTTAACCCAGTAAAGTAAAGTAGCCTTTCTACCATGTTGACATGCAAACAGTAACAGTTTACTTGTTTTGGACTGCAAAAAAAAAAAAGGCTTTTATTACTTTACTATTTATATTGATTTGACTCTGCACGAAAGCCTGATAGTTTTTACATTTGCAAACGTTAGCGATTCTTACGACATCTCGCTGCCGATTAAACATTTGAATCGCTAGAAAAAGTTGATTGAGCGTCCAGTTTTGGTTGCTTTGGTCGGCTGCACCAAAGAGTTACCCAGCGACATGGCGATTTCTGTAGAGAAGCAGTAGCTCCCATGCGCACAAGTGTATCTGAGTGTATCCAAAACAAAAGCGCAAGCTTGAAGGGAACCTTGCCTTTGCTGTTGCAGCTCCTATACTTTAGAATGATCTCTGCCCATCAGACAGGCTTCTTCCCTGTCTGGTTCTGTGTTCCTTCCTCCTTTGGTTTGCTTTTGACACCCGAGGTGGACATTTGTTAAGTATTGTCGTTACTGTTTGCATTTTTGCTGTGTATGCATGTCGTGCCTCTCTCATTACTCATCTTTTCTGTACAGCACCTTAAAAACCACAATGGTTTATAAACGCATTGTGATTGATTGATTGCTGCTGAAGAGGACAGGAATAAAGCAGTTTTCCAGAGTGAACATTTGCTCTGGTAAAATGTTCTACCTTCTGTTTAACCCCACCCCCAGGCGGTGGTGGCAGGTATTCAGCAGGCCCATGCTGAGCAGCTGGCTAACATGAGGATCCAGGATCTCAACGTCAGCCTAAAGCCTCTCAACTCTGTCAACAACCCAATCCTCAGGAAGCGGAAGTTACTAGGGTATGATGCTTGGTTTGCTGGGAGCCTACCTGGCGGGGTGTTGATGCCTTTGACGGTCGAATGTGATGTCTGTGTTCTACCCGTGTGACACACTATTACATCGTGAGACAAAGAAACAACTTGACAGTTGATCTTTAGATTAGATATCACCCAGGCATAAAAACCAATGGACAAGTATTCATAAGAATGCAAAGAACATTAAAGATTATTTTCCTGTATACAAAGGAATTGTGTGTGGGTCCATCATTTCAGGCCCAAGGCCACTGGTGGCTTCTTCATCCATGACC
>JAODVN010211224.1:0-12029 GCA_025434125.1 Chologaster cornuta
AAATCTAACAAATAATTTTTTAAATAAAATTATATATTTTTTTGATATTCTAATGACGGGTGTGTGTTATATATTTTTAGACCCCTTTCTCATGTAACACATTTATAGCACTTTAACTTAAGTTGCCACAAGCTTTAGTCTTCATTAAATCATTTAATGAAGACAAAAATGTTGTACCTTCACAGGTGTGTGAGTTGGATATCATATTTAACTTCGAAAAGGCCTATTTCATCCTTGATGAGTTTCTGCTTGGAGGAGAGGCCCAGGAGACGTCCAAGAAGAACGTGCTGAAAGCTATTGAGCAAGCTGACCTGCTACAAGAGGTAGGGTGACCGATAAACCTGCACTACTGGTTCTAGAATGGCTATTTGATAGGCCTACTAGTAAAATTGTCTAAGATTACACGTGTGTTGAATCCACAGCCATTATGGTGCAGCTGAATCAAATACAAATGGAGATTTTATTTTAGCCTTCTCTCCTAGGTGATATTTTCCCTACCTTTTGGTTTTCTATATCCTCGCTCAGAGCTCAATCTGTATTCCTCTTTTCTGCTCAACCATTTTTTTGGATTACAAAAGAAGTGGCGGGGTCCTATATCTAAGTGGCATGGAGGTTTTTGTGGCTACTCGCCTGTATCTAGTAATGGTATCAAATAACCTTTTCAATGTATTTCTTTACTATTAGGAAAGCCACACAGCTGACTGTCGGTGAACAGTTGGACTCACTGATGTTTTCTTCTTCTATCACATATTTATAAGTAGCCATTCTCTATAATGTATGAGAATGAATGCCATTGAACACATGCTCAGTCCCTCTACACCTATTAAATTCAGGAATTAGTAAAGAGCATTATCATGTTTCTGTTTTGCAGGAGGCTGAGGCACCACGGAGTGTTCTAGAAGAGATTGGACTGACATAAATGGGTTTCAGCAAAATTCTACTTCCCAGTGTGGTTTCTTCCAGATGTGTGCTTGCTATCTTCATGCTTATGTTAATCCTGCTCTATTCAGCAGTGTTGTACTGTACATGTACACACACACACCCACACCAATGTAGATTACTGTAAAGTCGCTATGTTGTGCCAACCATGGTGTCAATGTCCCATTTACTCACCAGAGCAATTGAACACTACTCTGTAGTACCTTAACCTCTGTGTATTATACAGTACAAACTCTGGAATACAATGTAGCATGGAGATCAACAGGAATCTTCCAGTATTATGTCTGTTTCTCATCAAGGTTACAATTTGTGTGTGTGTGTGCTGCATATTACATACAACTAACTATATAGAGTATTATCGATATTCATGCTGACTTTGAACATGCTGTTATGGACAATGTTATGTCATGTTGTCATATATCTATCTCTATTCCCATTTGTGATCCATTTGATATACAAATATCTGCATAGATCAGTACATTGGAATTTAAGTCAGTTATTGAAATATTGTCAGTGATGTTTTGTAGGAGTAACATGACCTAGGGAACACTGTTTACATTAATGGTATAAAAAATGGTATGTGGTATAAAAAAATTGTATAAAAAATCTCTTTGCAAATCACTTAAAGGGATAATAATCACAATTGCTTTGCTCAAGCTCTTGTCATTTATGGAGTAATTACACAATAGTGCAAGGGGAACTTGTCATGTTCAGTATTACAATCAATCCAGAGTTTATTCAGACAATGATACTGTTCTGTGTACTAGATATTTCCACAATTTTGGCTGCATGCTTATTTACGAAATGCATGAAAACTAAGCCAATAAATAAAATGTAATACTGTTATTGGTTTTCTAAAATGAAAATGTTTTAACATACACATCACTTGAGAGGGTTATGTACACCTCAGTCATTGCACCCTTTACCACTTGAGCAAGATTACTTTTGTATTCAACACATCTACGAAACATTTTTTTTCCTGATACTTGAAAGTTAACAAATGTATAAAAAGCAGAACTAAATGTTGCTGGGGGCTAATCTTTGTTTTATACCTACTTACCAAATATATATGGATTTTATTGTATGTTTTCATTTAAAGCAGTTTCAAGATTAGGCTACATGTGGGTTATTAAAGAAAAGATAGGGGTTCCACATAATGCTCAAATATCTACTACCTAATCTGGACAGTTTAATTTCTACACCAAGTTGAAGAGATCACCTTTATTTATATACAGCATGTACAAAACTACAAATCAAAATAAACGAGAAGCCACAAAACGTGGCAAATAGAAGATAGGACCCAGAAACATTTAAAAAATGAAATAGCTCCAAAGAGAGCTATAAAGAGTTTACATCATAAAGTCCTTCCTGTTTAGTTGAGATCTCCAGAAGCTCCATACATTCATCATCCAAATTAGACCTCTGAGTATCCTAGAGGGTGTCTACCCCGGCATTCAAACCCAATTCATCTGGTACACAGCGATCCAATCCTGCTGTGTCCTGCTCTTGACTGGGAATTACAGCAGAAAGGGCCTTCTCACCCTGCTCTACCCCCAACCCATCTGCCTCATCCGACTCTGCAGATGAAATCGACTTTTGAGGCAGAAGGGATTTCTTCTTGTGTTTCCTCTTGTGCTTCTTGCCCTTTCTGGAGTGTTTGCGGTGGCGAGTCACATGGGTGTCTTCCCTCTTGTCTGCTGCCGGTGGGCTGTGGTTACCAGCCCTGTCGCCGGTCGACTGGTGTCCTAACCCATTTCTGCTCATGCTTTGAGACCCGCCCCTCTCCCCCTCTATTCCAACAACTGTATCACTGTCTCCATTTCTGTCCACAGGCCTGTCTCTCTCTCTCCCTCTGCTCTTTGACCTGTCTCTCTCTCTCCCTCTGCTCCTGCTCTTTGACCTGTCTCTCTCTCTCCCTCTGCTCCTGCTCCTCGAGCGGCGTCTGTCTCTCTCCCTGTGTCGCCCTGTTTCTTTCCTGCAGTCCGGCCTGGTCCTGTCGCTGCGCGTGCTGTCTCCTCCGTGGTGGTCGGAGGCCCTGCTCTCTCTGCTCCTGCTCCGGCTCCTCCGCCACTCCCGCCTGCTGTGGGGCCTGTCCGCTCGCTGGGGGCTCCTGCTGCTGGGACGGCGCCTCCAGGATCGCTGCCCGTAGCGCTCCGAGTACCTTCCCCCTCGGTGAGTGCCGTCGCGGTCGGGCGACAGGTGCAGGTCCCGATCCGCCTCCCAGAATTCATTGCCAGGGTTCCGGAATACGTGCAGGAAGTTGCAGTGTTTCCCTTTTGGGCACTTCTGTCTGTCATACAATCCTGAGGAAAACACACGTCTCATTAAACGTCACTGAACGATACACAACTTAGTGATGTCATTGATCAGAGGCGTGGTGTAGCGAGAATAAATCTATGTTTTATTGTTACTGAATACCCCGAAAAACTGCATGGTGATATATAAGAGGTACAGACCAACTCTTACCATAAGTCTTTCAGTCGTGTGATTGGCCAAATATCCTATCTACACCGCACACAAAGTACCACCAGGGCCTCGTCATAAGACAGATATATACACCTTTATTTAAACGGAATTTTTCCAAGAGCGACCTGGCCAAGAGGGCAGTTTAAAACGTCCACATTTAAATACAAAGTCCACCATTCAATTACAGCACCGCAATAAATAAAAAACATGAATCTAACAGTCATAGTCAATTAGACATGAAGCAATTGCAATCCTTGTCCCTTTTCACATCCCCTAAAAGAAACAAAAATTATTTACATGAAGTCAATTCACGCAGATCTGTCATTCTGTATATCATTCAGGCAGTTGGGGCGGCATATTTAAAAGCTCTCTTGCCCAACTCAGTATACACCCGGGGAATAAACAATTAGACAACAGATTACACACGTTACATGAGGGAGTATTTCTAACTCTCTACTGAATCTTTACTGAGGTTATCCAGGGTATGCTACTAGAGAGGATATTGACAAGTTTAACCATGAATTCTGCATCATTCAGGTTCACCTTCAAATTAACATTTTCAGATGTTCGACATAATTGTAGGATAACTCTATATGTTTTCAAGAGAGGTCTGGGTCCGTTTTGATATCAATATTTCATATTCAAGGCATATCCAACATGCCTACTGAAATCCCCTTGTGATTAATCTTATTGGATAGGCTATTGACAGTATATTGAGAAAGCTGTACTTAGTCTAAATGTTTAGTCTTTATAAAATTGACCCAATTTAATATAGGCAATATAGAAAATCTGACAAAACCCACAAGAAAATAAAGAAACATTAGGTGTACACATTCCTGGACTTTCAAACTCCTCAGGTCAGAAATAGGCCTAGAATCATTCTGTCACCAAAAGAGGCCCAGACTCTCCTCGATGGCCTTCGCACAGCACTGGCTTATCTTTCATCTAATTTCATAATGCCAAACCGCACTGCGTGAATCGGTGTGAATGATGTAGTCATCTCCCGCCCATGCAATAACTAGACCAAGCTCCGCCCGTGCTGAAATTAGATTTGCACTCTAGCATGGGGCGGCCTCAGTGTACTGGTATAATCTGAATGGCCCTTTACACTGTACATAAACAACATGATAGCACACAATGTCCCTGCACAATTTTGACAAAAACAGCCGACTCACCACATATAGCATTCTTCCATCGTGTAACTGGGCTGAGCTCACAGTGCAGCTGCTTGCCTGCATACCACCTCCCATTGAACTTGACGAAGGCCTCCATGCACTGCTCCTCTCTTGACATGGAGATACGGGTCAGAGATTGTAAATTTATGACAACAGCACTGTTAAGATCTAGTAGTAGATTTAGTAGGTGTGCAAGGGCCTACGTTTCAAACTGGATGTAAACATTTCCTCTTAGGTGTGGTTCGAAGTTGCAGCTGACCTGAAATATAAAAGAATCAGTCATTTGTGGAATTTTAAATATAAATATTAAATGGACAATTTAATATCTGAAATTCTGAAATTCCAGGATGACATGAATAAAATTATTAACGTAAATACTGTATGTATCTACCTTAGTTAATATTCTTACCTTAAACTGCAAAACCTTGCCAATACTTCTGAACTCGGGCAGTACATCGTGGTAGAACTCTAGGAAATGCTCATGTAGCTCTTCCTCGCTGTGTTCCAAGCATGCGTCAGTGTCGTAATCGTCACGGTGAACTTGATCCATGCCAAATGTCACAAACATGCCCCGGATCAACAGTGTAGGACTGGCCATGGGATGAACATGCTTACGAGAGCACCTGAAAGAGGGGGATGAAGGAAAACATGCTTTTGACTGACCCATGTGCTCTTTGATTCGCCAGACATAGGCTAAATACAGGCTAAGTAAGCTGTCCTGCTGCTGAAGCCAAACTCAAATAAAATCAGATGTACCGTTCTCCAAATCGACATGCTCCTGTCTTGAGGAAGAAAGGACAGTTTGCTACATCACGCTCTGTGCCATAGTTATCAGAGTTTACTGACGCGGGAGCCTCAGGGTTCATCCATGGACCCTTGCTGTCTAACTACAAGGGGGGACAACAGATAAAACATGATGGTCAAAGCCACATTTCCTTAGGTACAGTGATAATAGGATGAACTCTGAATAAGTAGGACAACACACTTGAAAATCAACTATAGGTGAGACACATTGAACAGCTGGCCCTTCCAGTACATTGTACTGCCCTACTTTATGAATAAATACACTGGTATAAACCATACAGGATTTCAGTGCAATGGTGTTTTAACACAAGACACGTACATGCATAGACCTCGCCAGCAAGTTGCTGCTTGCAGCCGGTAGCACTTTCCGAGTCTGAACTTAAAAAGTGAATAGGATCACGCATATTTCAAATAGTTTCCTTTTGGGTCTTCATTTGCAATGAAAGCAAGGTACCCTATAGTACCTTCGACTTTGTGCAAGCTACTTTCAATAGATTATTTATTATAGATATTTTAAGTGTTAATAAAAAAACCAAAGCTGCAAAACAGACATACAAGCATAGGTTGCCATGGTAACATTTCCCACTACATGTATTATGCACTGGAGCACTAGCTTGTGTACTCTGACAAGTTAGCAATCTCGAAATAGTCATTTCCAGTGGGAATATGTTCATATGACAAAAAAAACTATAAATTTGCAACATTTGAGTTAATCACAGGTGGCGGGGGGGGTATCGAAAACGCCATTCATGTTTCCCACAGGGACAACCTGTTGGACCCAAAAGTGCTGATACAGTATTGGCATTGACACCTCCAAAAGTGACTATTAACATTGACATGCTTTTTGTTTTGGTACCGGGCAACGACATTGCTTTCACAGTGAAGAACTAAATGCATTATGTAACAAATGATCATGCAAGTGTGTTCGTACCTGACTTTCAGCTTGGTCCAACATTTTCTGAACGGCCTCCTACAAATGGTGCAAAGACATGTCTGGTGAAAAATGGGTAGCAGGTAACAGAGCTGCAATACACGTTAAGAGGACAATCCTTGAAAGTGAAGGACACAAAATAATCCTTGTTCGATGAGGTCAATTTAAAGAGTTAAAGACAACATTACAGAGCCACGGGTAAAAGATACATTCTTGTCCTGAGGGTGGAACGGTGCTGGTTTCTCATTGTGTTCATCTTAGTTAAGGAACAGGGTGTTTGTTTGTGCCAATCAGTCAAGGAAGACAATCACGCTATGCAGCAGTACATTTACACGACTCAATACATCTGCATGCAGAAATGTTTCCATCCCTTTAAAAGATGCGAGTTATGCATATCATGCTCCATCCATTGTCCAAGTAGAAGAGGATATATAGATATATACACATATATATCTGTTTCTATCCTCCTGGAGCCCGTTTCACCTCTCTGTCTCTCCTCTCCTGCAGTTTGTGCTCTTTGGCCTCCTGTTCTTTCTTTTGTTGAGCCTCCCATTCGTCCTTTATGTGCCGCTGAGAACACAAGGGAACACAGAGGCCGGTTAGAGCATGATAATAATAATACATTTGATTTAGGACGACGTTCAAAGCACTCAAGTTCATCTTACATTGCAAACAGGCGAATACAGTGATAATAAAAATCATGTAGCTGAGACATATACTATAGTAATAAACATTTAACCAAGGCAGGTATATACATTCTAGAAACAACATGTAAACCCCAAACAATTGAGAAATATATACAAAATAAACAAATACAAAAGCTAAAATAAGGGCATGGGACTCAAGTGACTGGGGAACAGATGGTTAAATGCCGTAGGCAATTTTGAAGAGATGTGGTTAGAGGAGTTTAGTGAATGAGTCAACAGTGGTCGGATGTCGCCAGATCAGTTGTAACTCAAATTCAGTCACAAGGATTTCCTGGCTCTACAGGTTGATTCTCACTGCAAAGTTAAAGTGAAGCTCAGAGAACTGAGATCAGACTATGTCTACACAACTACATAGGACATTTTCGAACACCTGAATTTAAATTCTGTGTTGACACTAGAATTGACACACTGCCAGTGTACCGGTGGCCTCGCGAGCTTCAGTTTGACTTTGCCGCGAGAATCAGTCTGGTGAGCTTGGAACTCGAGCCGATTCAGGTCGGTAAACCCATGGTGAACCCATGTTGAACTAAGGTAAAGCCGGTGTTGCCCATTGGCGTCGTAGTTTAGCTACGGGCGTGGTGTGACGTAGGCGACCTGGAAACCACTTAGAAAACAGCTATAGATAACACAATATACTGTAGCATCGGCTTTAGTCAAATGTATTAGAAGAGCAAAGGCATTTCTCTGTGTGTCCACTCTTCTCCTGACGTTTTCACTTCAAGAGTGATAACAACAGACTGCTGGTTCACAGGTTCATCATTCAAATCCCATGCAAAGTATTTGTTTTAAAGCTCCTGCCCTCTTGAAACCGTTTCTCCCCAGATGCATGCGTCTAACAGACACATAAACTGTATCTGGCATCTCAGGTGAGTTTAACAGAGCCGTCTTATACTTTCACACGCTTCCATATTCAAACAGCCAGTTACCTCCTCTTCTTCTTTCCTCCTCCGTGCTGCTTCCTCCCTCTCTGACAGGAGCCTGAACTCCTCCTGGGCACACCTCTCTCTTTGCAACCACTCGTCATGCAGCCGCTGTCTGAAAGGATAGCATCAATGTTAGTGTGTGTGTGCATTCAGCGATTTCATCGGTATGTGCTATTCACAAGTGTTGTGCTACCTTTCTCTTCCTTCCTCATCGTCCTCCTCCTCCTCCTCCTCCTCCTCAGGTGTGTGAATCCCATCGTCCTGTTCGCCTAGCAATGATTAACGCCGTTAAGTGGCTTGTAAACTAGCAACATAACACAATGACATGCCACATTAAATGTTGGCAGCCCAACATACCACGTTGTCTGGCTAAAGCTAGGGCTTGCCGTTTCCGCTTTCTTCGTTCCTTCTTCAGAAGAGCCCTGCGTTGTTTCTGACTAAATGTCAAAGAGAGGGAGAAAAAGCCACTGAGCACTGAGATGAGGGAAACATGCATTCTCAGTGTCAACCCAAAACAATTTAAACACTAAGTTTGACATAATATAGCTAACTGAATAGTGTAACTTTCAATACACAGATCCGTCATAAACATGCAGTTAGGCAGAAGAGATAACAGGATTGTACCATTTTTACACAAAAAAAATGTATTTTAAAAAATAAAATTAAAATAAAAGCCAAATGTGGTCCAGTTCGATGAAGAAAAGTGCATGTCAATAACACTAACAAGACTAATGTGGTCATTAGTGTACGGTAGTGTACGGTACCGGTGTGACAGTTTAAGTGCTGACCACTGGTGATTTTTCCAGAGGCGCATATAAAGACGATCATGACGCAAATATGATTGTCAACATGAACATATAACGATGTACAGTATTTACTTTTGCGATGTTTAGAACAGGCATCGACACCGTCACCTACACTATCATTCTATGCCATGGATCTAAACATCACCAGTTAACATGAACACCTCAAACCGTAACACCAGTAGTAATAATGTATAACTGAATAACAGGATTGCCAGACGCATACTTGTATTATTTGTTACAATGTAATAGAATGGAATAGGCAGAATTAGAAAGCCACACGTGGAACATCAAACTATAAGAACTGCACTTGATCTTACAGTTAAATGACACCAATGTGTGCACACGATAAACAATAAATCGAAAATAGCACATACAAATACCTCATGGCTGGAGCAGAGTCAGAAGTCTTTGGTGTTGCCATTTGAAATTAATATTAGTATAACTGTATAGGTCTATATTATTTACCACATCTGATTTATTACCGTGAAGAGAATGTAAATGTATAAATAAAGCATAGGCGCATTCATGTTTTTATGACTTAGCAAGCTGGGAATCTGGTTGTGGTTCTTCTTCTGTGCTGTGTTAGCTTTTTATTTTCTTCTTCTAACATGATTGTGTACATTACTGCCATCAACTGGACTGGAGGTTAAACTTGATCCCAATTTTAGTCCAGTAATTATTTTATATACAATCATAAACATACTTTCTACTTTTAAATACAAAATATTTTATATTGCAAGCCATTAGAATTTGTTTCATCACTGTATATAAAGTCCTTACACATTACTCACTGTAGGACGTCGGTTTGCTTTTATACAGTACTCCCCTATTAGAGTCAAAAAGAAGGCGTATCTATTCTGCCTGTCATACTATGACACACTTCTCCACTGTACACTTCAGGGAAAGTTATCATGCAGGCTTTATTCACAATTATATCTGGGGTTATACTAATTCTGCTACTTCTTTATTCAAAATGTCCTTATTTTGTGCATGATTGCATGTATATCTTTAAATTAGTTCAGATAATAAAAAAAATAACTGAGATCCGGAGACAACAACCTTTTTATACCTTATTGGACCGTTTCTTGGATCTGGTGAGATACCAACCTGAAAAACCTTTCATCGTTTTTGAAAATCAAGTCTTCACCTTCCTGGATGCGGACAAACAGAGTAACAAGGTCGCCAGGGCTTTGCAGGATCATGTTGGACTGAAAGAAGAGGACACTGTGGCTCTGTTTCTGGGAAATCAACCATGTTTTGTTTGGCTGTGGTTAGGTCTTGCTAAGATGGGCTGTGCTGCTGCTATGATCAACTACAAGATAAGATCCAAATCTCTGTTGCATTGCATCGTGTGTAGTGGGGCCAAAGTCCTGATCATGGCTGCAGGTAAAACATAGACAAGTTGGCTTTTGTTTCATTGTTCTGATATCATATTAATGATATTGCCGTTGGCCTAACAGTTCAATTGACATGACTTTTCCTGTCAACAATAACTAAACGTAAACCTGTTTGACGAAGAACTTAAGGATGCTGTGGTAGAGGTGCTACCTTCCTTGCAAGAGCAGGGGGTCCGTGTGTTTATCCTCAGTGAGGACTGTGATACGGAGGGCATAGAGAGTCTCTCTGACAAGATCCAACTGGCCTCGGACCAACCTCTGTCACCTCAGCTCAGGGCTAACTCACACTTGAAGAGCCCGGCACTATATATCTACACATCAGGAACCACAGGTGATCCAACCTCATATTCCTGTGATCGCCTGGTGTGCACCTCTCGCTGGTAGGCTCTCTGCCTTTAACTGGCATTTGTGCTCATGTAGATGTTCTGTTGCAGGTTTGCCCAAGGCAGCAGTAATCGACCATGAGCGGGTGTGGCTTGCATCCTACCTTCAGTCTGTCGCTTGTGTCCGCTCAGACGATGTCATTTACATTTACCTACCTCTTTATCATAGTGCTGGTTTTCTAATGGGACTCTGTGGAGCAATACAGAAAGGTACATTTGTCAGCATTTATATGGACATTTACTTACAGTAATAATACAGTAGAATATTTGTAAAAAAAAATTACATAAGCGGTAGTTTCTCTTTGAGTATAAAACGTTGATATACTGTTTATTATGTTTTGATACATTATATTTTTCCCAGTCAGATGGGGACCAGTTTCAGATTTGCCCCCTTATGTATTAATCGAGTCACATGAATCAAATTAATGAATACTCTTGCAGTAAGGAATACATTTTATCTAATATTTCTTTTTATAGGTATCACTATTGTTTTGAGACGTAAGTTTTCTGCCTCCCAGTTCTGGGGTGACTGTAAGAAGTACAACGTGACTGTTATTCAGTACATAGGAGAGACTATGCGTTACCTCTGTAACACACCAATGGTATGTGATAAAAGTATATTTCTTCATGTGTAGTTACACTATAGTATAGACTATATGAAATAACATTTCATTCATGTCAAGAGTGCAAATGACAGAGAGCATCATGTCAGAATTGCCATTGGAAATGGTATGCGAACAGATGTTTGGAAAACCTTCCTAAAACGCTTTGGGAACATAACGATAAAAGAATTCTACGCTGCCAGTGATGGAAATATGAGTCTGATCAACTATGTGGGGAAGATTGGAGCCATTGGAAGAGTTAACCTTTTTCACAAGGTAGTTGTTTAAAAATGTTAACTATGTCTCTTTAATAGTTTTGGGTCATGAAATCACCGAAGTCACATTCCCTCTGTTTTATACTTAGAGGATGTTCCCATATACACTTCTTAAGTATGACTCAGAGAGAGAAGAACTTCTGAGAGATGCAAATGGACTGTGCATCGAGGTTTCAAGAGGTAAGTAAGGAATGACTAAAATAGAGCTTATAAGGTATCAGTATCAAATATGTATAAATAAAAATTAGGTACAGTATATTCCCCAATTTACGTAATTGAACCAATATGCAACCAAAATTATATACAGAGAATCCTATTGCCTTTTTGTGTTCCACCAAAGGAGAAACTGGACTGTTTGTATCTAAAATAACCAAAATCGCTCCCTTCCTGGGATATCTGAGGAACTCTGAGCAGACTGAGAAAAAGAAATTAAGGGATGTCTTGGAGAAGGGCGATGTGTACTTGAACAGCGGAGACCTTCTGAAAATTGATACGGATGGTTTTATCTACTTCCAGGATCGAGTAGGGGACACATTCAGGTGTGGTACTTTTCTACAGTATGCTAAAGTTAATGAGGAATATCTTTACAAACTTCAAATTAGTGAAGCAGTACAATAGTAT
>JAODVN010211330.1:3151-18731 GCA_025434125.1 Chologaster cornuta
GTGGGTCCTGTGTGTTATAAACAGTTATACAGTAGTGTCATGTTTACTACAGGTGTGTCCTGTGCGTTATAAACAGTTGTACAGTAGTGGTATGTTTACTACAGGTGTGTCCTGTGTGTTATAAACAGTTGTACAGTAGTGGTATGTTTACTACAGGTGTGTTCTGTGTGTTATAAACAGTTGTACAGTAGTGGTATGTTTACTACAGGGTGTTATGTGTGTTAGAGACAGTACAGTGTATGTTGACTAAATCTCAAATACGTGAATGGATAATGTCACCACTAGAGCAACCAGAGAGCAAAGCAGATATCATTAGCTTACCTGATGAGCAGATCCCGTAGATAGGCAAACTCACAGTGGGCTATGTTCTCAACTGCACATGTAGAGGAGGTGGATACAAGTCAATTCAACAGTTTTGGTAGCAACACAGAAATATAAAATAGTATCATGGCATACACAAGACAGACCATTTCTCTGACTGCTTGCCTGCACCCATCCCCAGTCCACTAGGTGGAGCCAGTGAGCCAAATTGAGTCAGCACCTCCCCAAGCCACCCCACTGCAGTAGTCCGGGCCAGGCCACTGCTGCTAATTCAATCTACTCAAAAGCCCTTCTAAAGAGATAACACCAACTGTTTGGCAAATGCAATCTGACGGATTGACCCAGTTTGAACATGTGTGTGTGCGCATGTGTGTCTGAACCAGTGCCAGTAGCTCCTTTATGAGTGACTCGATAGAGCAAGGTGCCTTCTGTTGGGAAAGATAACATAATTAATACTGAAGGGAGGCCACAGCTTAGCATAGGCAGCTCAGCGGTAAGAAGTTGGGTAGAAGCAAACGCTGGTTTACACTGCAGGTAAGCTGCCATGTCTACCTCTGACAGAGGAAGTCTATGAACCAGTATGTATTGGGATGTCTACAGCGCCACAGCCACTGGCATTCGATTGCGATCCCTCCCCCAACCCCAGATGTCTTTTTCTGTCACTCTTGAGACAGGGATCACTTTGTACCGGACACGGAGGGACGTCTAGAAAGCAAGCCTGGCCTCTCCAGACACCACCGTCCTGTGATGGCTGGAGCCAACTGCCTGGCACACGACACCAGTGTGAATGCAGCCATTGTCACACTGACTGTCTGTGGTGATGAGCCCCTCTGCACTACATCCACTGCTGTCAATAACGGTAATGGACTGCCAAGCAGTGAGAGCATTGGCAAGGGTCTAAAGATCCTCCCACAATTTTGCTTATATTTTTCTGCTACGTTTACATTTTACATTTACGGCATTTGGCAGACGCTTTTTTCCTAAGCGACTTACATGTAGTACATTTGTCAGTAGTTGGACAGGTTGTATAGCAGCAATTATAAGCAAACAATTTTAAATAGAACAAATGCAGCATAATGTCATTATACATATTACGACATAGTCAAACAAAGTGCAATAGGTAATGGCCTAGCTAATAAATTGCAATAGGTATTGGCCTAGCAAAATTATATTTTTATGTTTTATTTTTTTAATAAATAGTGAGAAGAAGTAATACATGTAGTAAGTAGAGTAGTAAGTGCAGGACTTCATTAGGAGTGCTAAGTAGTTTACTTTATAAAGAAAGGTATGTTAAAACTGTGGAGCTATTTAGTGAACTGTAAGTGTATATTAGCTTACAATCACTTTCTATATATTTAAGATAAGTGCATGTTTATCTATTATATTACATGTGTTTTTACTGTGCATATAGGTGTGGCAAACAATGAACCATGGGGGAAAGCTAAATATTTAACTAATAAAACCAATAGAAGGAAAGATGTGTACCTTCAATAGTTCCCCATTTGGTCTTTCTCCCTAGAAGCCTCCTGCCATTCACCTGGTACTCCTGGTCGCTGCCCACAACAGCAAATGGGATCATCTCCTGTGTGCAGGTCAAAGGTTATGAGAACTATTAGGTGACTAACATTCAGCACCAAACATGTTAGTGTAAGACTCATATTTAGCCTAGGCTATGCTACTACTGTACAGTAAGCTTATTCATAAGTACAAATACAAAACCCGTTGGTAAACTTGAACATGGCTTACAGTAGCAAGCATCTGTGTGCATGAGCATTAATCTATCGATGTAGACAGTCAAAAGTCACATGTAGGAAATGGTTGAGGTGTGTGTGTGTGGCTCCTCACCCTTATTTTCTCATTGATCATTCTGTCCTCTGCATCTTCATCAAATTCCTTCTGCGGATAGACGTCAATACCGTTGGCCCGAAGCTCTTCCCTGATCTGATGAGAGCGCAAGGGGCGAGATCAAAGCACGCAGAATTAGTTGCCATGGCGAGGACAGAGGAATGCTGCGACAAACAAGCGTTGTTAGTGGCACTGCCACTCAGATGCATGCGCTGTTAGCCGGAGCCTGGCTGCCCACCCATCTACACACCAACGTGTAATCAGCATGTAGTCAGCATGCATGCGTATATAGAACATCAACACACACACACATACACAACACAGTGAGACCAAACCGTTTCCTTGACTACAATGGGAAACAGAAAATATTATAATAATGAAATAAACAAGTTGTGGGCCAAGGGATGGAAATACGGCAGGCAGCGTCACACCTTTTTCTTGAAGAAATCCCTCTCCTCCAGGGTGAGTGTGTCTGCCTTGGCGATGACAGGGACAATATTGACGACTTTACTGAGACGCCTCATAAACTCTACATCGAGAGGCCGCAGACTGCAGACACACAGAAAGAACAATGCTACAATATCGACTATGCACCCTCACATCACTGCTGAATAATATGTACATCCATCATGCTGATTGTTATTATATAAAAGACTAAAAAAAGAAAAAAGGGAATTTGAGTCCACAACTGTAATACAAAGAACTAACACCAGAGGGCAGAATATCTTAAGATTGGTCGTGAACCTTGAAGCTACTTATCACAAGTTAGCAGGTCATACAGCATACATTATAGCTACACACTGCATGCACAATGATCAACAGCTAAAGCTGTGCAAAGGTGGACGTGCGTCATTCTAACAATAATAATGAAAAAGCAAGGTTAAGGAACAGGCAGAGGAGAGACTTGATTTGTCAAGGTGGCACACACTATAATGTATGCACTCCACAACACTTTATGCCATCAGGCTTTTAAGACCTGCACTGCAACAAGAACCATTACGTGAAGGGGGGGGGGGGGGGGGATGGGGGGGGGCAGCGAGACCAGCAGATAGTAGCCCACCCACCACCAGCGCTCAACTAGCACAATTTACATGTTAAAAGTGATAAGACTACAGTGACCGTAGCAACCTTTGTTTTAACAGTCAGTAGTCTACCCACCCCACCCCCTCTCCGTTTCATGCGTCGGTGTACACCCCCGTCAAAACCCTCTAAGCCCACAGCGAGTGGATCTTAGAGGGTGATTGATCAAATCCAGATGTGTTGGGCTCTAACAGATTTAGCCAGTTAAACTTGGACGCTGTTGTTGACTCACAGTGTCTCCCCAATGAGGGGATGATTCTGGGATGTGTTGCATACAGGAAGAAGCATGCAGTGTGTGTGGCTGATTACCGATGGTAAGACAAAATGGACAGATGTTTTTTTTTTTTTTCAATTTCCCTTTTCTGTTTCACAAAAACGTTCAAATAAACTGAATTTCTACAGTCAACAACACACTGTATTCTTGTATTGCTCCGGTTTATTAAGAAGCATGGGTGTTTCTACTGGTTATCCGGTGAGAGGCAGGCACTGTTAAACTAAAGCTATTCCCTGTGACACAGCACTGCAGCACATTGAGGTGGTGGGGAAGCACTGATGACTAGGCTAGCATCTACCTTCTACCTATTTACATTCATTTCGTCGATCACGTTCTGCTCACTGGCATTCTGTCATCAGTGCAGCAGGGGGCAGCACTAAGGCGGATAATTCACCCCCAGGGACGGAATGGATGTGTGTGAGAGTTAAGTCAGGCAAGGCTAATGTTTCCATAGCTGGAGTTTGTTCTGGTGTGTGTGTCGTCTCACCAGTGTCCCGTGGGGGGAATAAAGTATATGCAGCAGTGGACTCTGGAATCTGGGATCCTCTTCTTCCTGTTGATGTTGATCTCCTCCTGCAAGTAGGCCTCGTACTGGTCGTTGATGAACTTCATGATGGGCTGCCAGCTAGGAGAGGGGAGACCACAGACACAGCACAGTGGAATAAGTGACCCGTTCTGAGCGCACTGCTGCGTTGACGGACAGCTCAGTTACAACGTACCAGTTCTCATTGTTGATTTGATCGCCAAAGCCTGGCGTGTCGATGACTGTCAGTTTCATCCTCACTCCCTTCTCCTCGATGTCTACACGCGCACACGCACACACACACACACACACACACACACACACACACACAGAGGTAAGAAACAGAAAACCAGCTCTGAGCCAAGGGTCTGGCTTTCCCTTTGGCATGTGTGTGGAACACACTGGATTGTGCATTGGACTATTTCCTGGTGTGACCATGCTGTTATGGCCTTTTAATGCGTTTGTAACCTCGGTTCAATTCAGAGTTATCCAGGCATTGTTGGATGCCAAAAAGCTGCTCAAAGAAGACGGCACCTGGTTGGTCGATTTCAAACGAACAGTAAATGCCCTTCATGCGTTTGTGTTTGCACTAGTCTTTACTCTACCCCTCTTTACAGGGCCCCTACACTGGCACCGCACTCTACCCTTCCACGAGTGGCAGATGATTATGACCAAACCAAGATTCTACTCTGGAAGCGGAAATATAGTTTAAATGAATATTTTGTAACAGTAATATGTGTGTGTGTGTGTGTCGGGTGGGTGGGTGTTGGCAGAAGGAAGGGGCGCAGGACGTGACAGACAGACGTACCATGGCTGACGGACATGATTTCAACCGTTTTGGGGATCTTCTCCTGGGCCGTTGCCAAAACCGATTTTCGGCTCACTTTAGACTTGAACAGTGTGTTCATTAGGGTGGATTTACCAAGGCCACTCTGACCTGTACAGGACAGAACACAGACACGCCGTCACCATAAAGCACATGCCACATAGGACGTTCACTCCAGAAACTTGGTTAGAAAACTTTGTGATCCAGGGCCAACACAATTAGCATCGCCAGCTTTACAAAAAATAAAATACATATAAAATGCATAATAGCAACAACGCAGTTATATTAATGATCATCAAAAGTACAAATAAATGCAACAAATACACAGAGATAAGAGATTATTTTGTAACCCTTCAGTGGGATCCAGAAACACAGTTAGAGAAACACATTGAGTGGAGTACCAACTCCCAAGAAGATATAATAGTTTCCCATGGCGGTTTGATACTCTGGCCCACTTCTGACTGTCAGCGGGCAGTTAGGCTTGAGCTGAGACAGGCAGCAGGTGTCTCTCTCCAAACACATGCCATTCTAGTCTGCCCATCCACCAGGGAATATGTTTAAGCCAGTTGCTGTGAATATTAGAAAGTGGTAAGATGCTCACCCTACAGTGCATCGTAAACCAATGAGTCAAAGAACACACTACACATCATTGTATAACCCCTGATGTTCAAGTTGTCTGACATGATGCACTAATTTTAGCCTTGATGATCAAGCATTCACACCAACCCCAGCATCTTCCACAATAACCATGTACCTGTAACCGGGCAGGAACATCTGGAATCTGTGGATGCTATGCTAATAACACCACAGGCTAGTTATTAGCAGTGTGAAGAGGCTTGTTGGCTGCACAATAACACTGCCGCCTTAAAGGCACGGTTAGTCACTCAAGCTCAAATCAAATCATTCCGTGTGTGACTATGGCACTATGGCTTTGTTGATACGAGCGGTGTTCACCACTTTATGTTACTATTTACGGAGTAAGGGCTGTGGAAAAGTATCAGATTCTTTTTTTTTTTAAACATGCACAGAAAACGGCAAGATAGTGACAAAATTTGGGGGATTTTGCCAAAAGCTTGCACTTCGCTTGCAATAGCTGACTATATCTTTAATTCATGGCTTACACATGACATACATTACACCAGTGTAATGTATGTCATGGAGGCTCTATTGCCCAAGCTCACTTCTCAAAACCACACACACAACCACACAAACACTATGGCACGCTGTTCGTTTAGCTTGCAAATGTGTGGTTATGTCTGTCTCATTGTCTGCACAGCGCTGCAAGCCTCTAGGGCCACGCAAGTGAGCTTTTTAATTGAGGATGAAACGCAGACCAACTGTCGCCATGACATGATAACAAGAGGAAGGCAATGGGTTTTATGGCAGCCCGTCTCCTGTGGAGGTGTGTGTAAAACGTGTGTGTAATTACTCCTCAGCTTAAAAAAGGTGTTTGATCACAGTGATGAGGGCAGTTGAGGGGCGGAGCCTGCGTACTGTGTGCTTATTAACACAAGGAGCTGAAGCCTCAACTTTCCAGAGGTTTAATTAGAGACACACATCATCGTTGGCAAGATGGGACTGCCATCATCTGTACAAACGCATGTTCAGTTATTACAGGTGGATTGGACGCACACCTTTTGGAGGACGTAATTATGCGTGTGTGGCATGCTGCACTAGTGGTTACAGTGGCTATAACTGTATAAGAGACTATAACAGAGGCCTTGTCTAAGTGTCTAAGTTATGCTTTCTCGGGAACAAAACTTAAATTTTAAAGTGGAGCTGCACCCCAGCTCTGAGCCTGACTCCACCCACTACAACTTTGAACAATGAAAAAAAAAATACGTTAACATTAACATTTTAATTTAATGACGTCCAAGTGCACAGCATGTACTGTTTGAAACCAGCCATGTTCTGGGGGGATTTTTAACAGATACATGTTGTCTAGATCCGTTATCAGCACATAAAATGCAGATTTTTATAAAAACGGGAACACCAGCGTTGATGTGCTTCATTACAGATCAACCATATGACTTAGTTTAGCGCTAAAAAACATTTTAGGGTGCAGTTACCCTTACACATATAGTTAAAGCTACAAACATGTACTTGATAGTGTTCCTAATGTAAACATAAGAAGATGTATGGTAAACATAATGCTTAAATAACCACATGACAACATGAGGGGTGCTAAATAATACATTTAGTCCTCTGTCCCGTCTGCACACAACCCGTCATGTTGCACCAGACTATGAACTACAAAAACACATGACCATGTGCAGTACCAGTATTAATTATAGCGCACATTTCACAGAAGGGTATTATTGGCACACCTAAATCAGACAGGTCTTCTTCAGTTTCTTGCTTAAATACTACCCCTTTAAAGACAACATGACTATTTGAGATGCACTGCAGTTATTCTGCTCACCCACGACCATGATGTTGAGCTCAAAGCCCTGCTTCATTGCCTTCCTTCTCATCTGCTCCAGTATGGCATCAATGCCAACATAACTGAAGTCCAGCGCGGGCCCGCCGGCCTTCTCCCCGTACAGAGCGCCTGCCGCCGGGGGCATCTTGACGTCGGGCACCACCACCTCAGACATGGCACCGCTGCTGTAGCTGGGAATCACCTCCGACCCTGGATGGACACAGCAAGGACATGTGTTGACCGAAGGGTGGACGGTAGGGCAAGGTGAGAAAGAGAGAGAGAGAGAGAGAGAGAGAGAGAGAGAGAGAGAGAAAAAGGAGAGGGTGATGATACAGTAGTCTCCAGACACAGGTGTTTGAGTGAATAAATTTGATTAGACAGTGCTGACGGCTTATCCTGCCCTGGTGAAAGGGGGTGTGGGTAGGTCTTATTGGTTTCCAGCTAATAAAATGACCTTTAGGACTGCCAGAGGTGGGACACAGCAAGTACGTCAATTCCTTCGACGTGTTCCCGCCCTAACGTCTCGCGTCAATATGAAATACGTCAACCACAGACCACTTTTGGCTAGCCAACCACAGGAAAGGAAAATAAATGAAGCAGCAGGAAAAATAAAAAAGGAAAGTGAGGAAGTCATAAAAAAAAAAGAGACTGAGGAGAAAAATGAGTCAGCATTAGGGGGTAGGGTTGGGTCACAGTATGCTTTGGAACACATTACAGGAAATGTTAAATAATGCCATTTACTTTTCAGTATCCTGCCACCAGAAGCAGATGTGGACCTCCTATAGCCATCTGACTTTCCATACAGACTGTGAAAGGGTATACGGTCTTGTTTGGCTGTCTCACCACCACACAGACCTGCATGACCTAGTAACTGTTAACAAAGGCCAGCCCATTAATTACATTTGGCGGGGCTCAATGTAGCATGCTTAAATCAAACGTACGCGCCAAGCAAACTTGGCCAGAATCTGTTAATACCACAGCCCTCATTGTACGTGTTCAGGTCATCTTCACACGTTTCTTGGCTGGCCGATAGCGTCATTCTGTGGAACGCGGGCAGGTTTATCTCGTGGCGTCTGCTGTGACGCACAAGGCCCACACACGCAGGCACAATGCGGTGCTCAGTAGGGTGCATTTGTCAGGGTGTGTCCTGTACAACCAGCTAGCACACAGTGGATACATGAAGTTACCCCTCACACGGACCCCTCCTTCCCTTCTCCCTTCCCCCAGCTTCCCGTTGATGAGCGAGTGGAAAAGAGATAGATCACTGGTGCTGAAACCCGAGACGCTCACAGAGCCAATGTGCTCAACAGACACAGCAGTTTGTGCAGTTTGTCCCTTTGAATATAGTCTTTAGTCTAACTGTGCGCGCACACACACACACACACACACGTACATGAGCAAGCACAAGAACACACAACAGGACCGTCAGGTCTCCATGGAGGAGACAGGGCAGAGAGCCAGGAATGTAACAGCTCTTGGATTCCTGCACCGACATGCGCACACACACACACACACACACAAGTCTACAACACAACAAGACAAACGGCAGAACATACAGAGGAGAACCAGATGACACAAATAGCTTTTTCACTGCCTCGGGGCATGGCAGGATGGGTAGATAGAGGGCCCACAGAATGTGTATATGTGCGTGTGACAGACAGACAGACAGCCAACCAGACAGACAGAGACCACATCCTCTTTCAGCAGTCAGGTAAAATTCCACCCACTGCGTTGCTCTGGAGAAACACCCCTGCTTGTTTGTGTGAAAGAGGCTTAGACGGCCCTGCACGGTTAACGTACAGCCAAACTGCGCGTGAAAGGGTGCGTGACTGCACGGGGGCCGGGGCAGAGCACAGCGTGTGCCTTGTTACTTCCGCTTGGTGTTTCAGCGCACACATTAGGAGCGCTGGCATGACTTGACAGTGTAAAACGAGTTTACACGCCGTTGTGTGTATCATGTTTGCACTGTGTGTTTGCACTGCATGTCAACTGGTTACGTTCATCCTCGGGATTCAATGTTAAATGGTTATTCTTTACTCTAGGCTAAATCTGCCTCCTTTATTTCCCCACATCAACTCCTCCCTCTTTTAACGTTCCTAGAACAGCTCTGGGCTTTAAACTGACCGCTTGTCCTAAGAGTGGCACACCCTGGGAAGGCACAATGCCTACAACAGGGCTTGGCCTATTGTAAGGGGTTGGGGCAGCCTGGGGTTGTTGTTAGATCAGCAATGGGTTGTATTGCAAATACTCAGGCCTGGTCCACATGGTAAATGTCTCGTTAGCATATGGTCAACAGTAGTTGCCCCTATATGGTTGTAAGGAAAATGCTTCTTTACAGACTTATTTCAAAAAGTGGTCAACACTTACTAGTAGTATCTCCTGTATCTCTTTTGCATTTCAATCAGCTGCGTTTGAGAGAGAGACAGAGGTAATTGGAAAAGAAGGAAGTGAGAGAGACAGGGTTGCCTTTGTGCCGTGCATCTCAATCGGTTGCTTCCCTACACAGGCAGAGAGAGGCTCTTTAAAACATGAAGTGCCCTTATGAATGCTCTGCCCATCTGAGCAAGTGCTCTCAAACACAGCAAACTACTTGGCAAAGGCAACAAGCACAGACACATGGCCAAATCCTGGACTTTAACTGTGGGAAATGCATCTTGACCTATCAAATGACATTAAATCACTTACTGGTTGCAACATTTATGAATGCGAGCACATTTTCTACAACTACACATTCTAGAATCAGCGCAGTTCAGAGGACCACTGTTTATATCTAACTGGGGGAAATCCTCTCCGTTTAACCTTTACATGTGTACAGTATATCATCATAAAGCCAAAACAGTGTCCTTGTTGCACACAGCAGGTACCAGTATCGTAGCTACTAGCTAATCAAACATATGTGGATTAAATCAAGTTAAAAGTAGTTATAGCAGCAAAACTAACTTCCTCTCTGCTTGGTTTAACCATGTACATCTACAATTTCGTTACTACAGTACCGGTATTAAGTCACAAATTTCATCGTGTTGGTTTACCTGACGAGGCCCCATTTACGGATGTATTGTAAAACAAGGCATGCTTTTTTTTTATCTGATAAACCAATGATACAAGCAGTAGCCTATTACAGAACAATGTGTCTTGCAAAATCGGAAGTGAAATTTACGTAACACGCTTGGCCTGGTCGATAGTTCACAGTTGGCACTCTGTGTAATTTTATGAAGATAACATAATTTAATTCTAATACATTTAGATGGTAGGCTATAAGGAAAATGAGAAGAGAGGGAAAGCCTATCGGTTAGGGTTGCCAAGCGTATTAGCCGGGACATCACATATTTTGGGGTAAATTGATTTGTCTCGTACGGGCCCTCTCATGTATAGGCTACTCTACTCTGTAATTACCTGACGGCACTGTTCACTCACTCCTAGACCTGATAGAACAGAAGTAGCAAATGTGTGGCATACGCGGAGCCATGTGTGCGACATGTCACCATGGTCACGTTGCATCCAATCACAGGCCCTCTCGCGCGCTTTCATTTTACGTAGCAATCTAACGTATATGTACCAATTTCATATAGCCAGCCTTCTCTCTGTGAAAATGCCTACAGTACAACGTTAGCAAACGTTAGTTAGGCTACCGGTATATTAATACAATTTATACATCTGCTGATTTTCATTTGGATATTCAACAATATTTGTCTTGTTCTACAAGAATGACAGGCCTACCACTGGACAGAGGCAGGGACTTAGTGAAGGGTCACTGAACATGCATTTCTTAAACTACATTAAGGGTTAAGAACAAGGTACTTTGTTTTCCTTTACTTGAGATTTCTGACATTTTATTTTATTTTTTGTAATGGGAGTTGGATAATTGTACTTTAGCCTACTTGAGTAGGCCTGTATGTTTTCAGCATGCTACTCTACTGATAATTATACAGTAAAAAGCTAAATAGATTATATTTGTTACCTTTTCTATTAAATAATAAAAACACCACGTCGCCATGGCACCGTGCATCGGTCAAAATGCAGCATGGCGTCCCTTATTTGGTTGTGAGAAAGTTGGCAACCCTACATACCGGGAGTGAGCCCCACTCCGACATAGCAGCTGACGAGAGTGCAATCAGTGCAGGTACCGTAGGAAGAGGCCCACATAAACATGTTTAGCCTCATAGACTGTGACACATTACGTTTTATTATTGTTTTCTTTTACACTAGTCAACTAGTCTAGTTCAAATTATTGTTTAAACGACGTTTAACAACGTTTAAGTGATCTTTAACACCACAACATGAGAACTGTCTGGCAGCAGATAACTATCAAATTAACAGAAAAGCAACATGTTGGCCCGGCCCGCACAAATAATATAGACGGTACCTTTGCGTTCTCACTGTGGGAGCCATTTCTATTTCACTGTGACAGTACTCTGATCGAAACTGTTAAATATGGTTTTGAGCATTCAGTTGGTTCTGTCATCTCGGCTGACAGACAGGCATGTCTATGCGAGCTAGACCACAATACCACAAACGTCAAATGCTCCTCATGTGAGATAGGCCTACTTTTTATTTAATAGAAATAACGTCAAGGCAAAGCGTTACTTGAACAGACAGGTAAATTGTAAATGTTGCTGCTGTGGCCTTGGCAACTGAAAGCAATAGCTACTGCTGCACTCCAATACACAAGTGTGCTCCATAATTCCTAGTCATCTTTCATGTCATGCTACTATAGACACAGGACATGCAGAGATGTTTTCCCACATTTCAAGCCCAAATATGGAACGGAACTAGCATGGATACTGGGCGTCAAACAAATTATATTAATTTTAAAATGTGGAACAGAAAATGAGTCAGTTTGCCCTGTTTTAAATCACAGGCAATAAAGCTAGATTTTTGATTATTTCCAGAGTATCAGATTGCTTTACTTTCTGTAAAAGCAGGCCAGTGGTCTGCTACACCAAAACTTCTGAATCAGGGATCACAAAGTGCTCTTTGGGGGAGGGGACATAATACGATTTATACATTTCTAATGTACATTTCTTGGCCTGTGTATGTTAACCACACTTATGGAACTTCATTTTACAGAGCCATGCTTCATACAAGCAATGCCGCCGCAGAGCATTGTGGGGGAGGATGGCAGTGAGAATTAGGAGGAGCATAGCATAAAAGCGGTCTTGTGCAATGCAGCTGATCTTAATAATAAGCATTTTCATATTTTATTAATATCATTAGTTGAATTAAGCCTTAGATGTTTTGACATGGGTTTGACAGGCTTTTGGCAGGCTCTTTCCGTGAAACAAATGTCAGAGCTCACACAGTGAGAAAGGTTTTGCATTTTAAATCTTGTCTAAAAGCATTTTATGGGCTCACATCAAAAAACCATCTGCTTCCTTTCTCTGCTTACATTCCCAGACAGTAAAGATAGGACAAGGGAATGACAAGGAACAGCGGTGGTGTGAGAGGGTCTCTTAACAGTCCAATTGAATCTCATTCACATTTTGGCTAGATTATGCCATTTTGTCCAGATGATTCTTTTCAAAGCTAAGTGCATGGGGCTTCAGCATTACTTGACACAGTTTAAAAGCACTTTCCAAAAGAGGTAATGTGATGTCCCAGTTTCAATCTTGACAACTAGAACAAGAACAATTAAGTGGTGTGTATACACACACACACACACACACCCTCATGTATGATTAGCTAGGCAGAATTAGCTGCAGTACACACACACACACACACACAAAGTGCACTTTAGGTTTGAAACAGCCCTCCAGCACAGAACAAATTAGGCACCATCTTTCCCTTGAACTTGGACAGTTACTTTAATAACGGGGAGGAAATTGCCGTGGTGGGGGTGCAAACGCGGCCCGTGGTAGGGGGTCTGTCAGGAACTTGTCTGCAAGTCCCTGTTCCCAGAGTCCCTTCCAAGCAGCCCAGCTCAGTGTGGGGCACACAGTGTCAGCCAGTACTGGATACATTGTGTGCGCTGCCACTTCCCAGTAAACACGAGGCTTATCAGACACGTGTTATGATCAATGATTGGCCCTATCTCCAAAGTCCAATGTTTAACTTCAATTAAGTCATCAGAGGCATTAATCCAAGGTGACAATGTGTGCAAGTAAAGCCAGGGTTAGTCACTGGAAATTCTGGCTAACTTCCAGCTCAAATGTAAACAGTTTCGCTTCATGCCGCCTTCAAAACGCATTGTGAAGCAAAGCAGTGTTCTCCACTTGTTTGTGTTGCCATTTACGGAGCCAGGGATGCGTAGAAGTTTCTTATTTATTTTCCAATATGCACAATATATAAAAAAATATATAACAATGGTTATATAGAATTAGAAAACTGGCTATTATCAAGGAGTCTGCAGAGAGATTAAGACTCAAAAAGACGAATGGTTGATGTTATCGGCTAGCTGCTGGTTAATTTGAAATTAGGCTAATGGCATTAGCCAGTCTTTTTTTAGCTAGCTAGTGATGCCTTATCTTGGTGCTTAGGTCAGTGTGTAAATTGTATTATCATTGGTCTGCAGAGGTGAGGAATCTCACCCCTGACCCCTGTCCACCCTCCCTTGCAAATGCAAACACATACACACACGAGCTGAAGACAACACTTTTGTTGTGGGCAATTGTGCTTACATGCAAACTGGCAATGACGTTTCAAAATGGCGTGCAGTCATTTGCATGGTGGAATTGAGCAGCCTTTCGTTCTCACAACCAGTGGGTCCTTCCAAGTTATAGTTTGGACTGAAGCACTGTCCATTGATGCCGCTTTACCATGTGTGTACAAATGCAGTGGAATTACTCTTTGTGACGTCTGCTTCCATGCCATACTCCAGAATCTCACTGTGGTACACTGTGTGTGTGTGTGTGTGTGTCCATCTGTTCATCTGCCTGAGGACCCTGTCAGCCCCCCAGACATAGGGATTGCTGACCCACACGTGTCAAATTACACACGTGTGTATTTTACATATTAAATCTACAGCAACTCCAATGAAAGAAAAAAAACCCTGTCCTAACAATTGAGAGCATTTCCAGCTAAGCGATGAGAGAAACCCAACTTAAGCCCAGATAACATTCTTTAAATAGTTGGCGTTTCAAAGCAATGGTGCCGAACGTAACTGGAGATATAGTATCTTTGTGTGCTGGCTACACACACACGCGGTAATAATGACCTTTCCAACCTCCCATCAACAGCTGGTGAAACACCACTGTGTCTGTTCTCGCCTGGCAATGCACATGGGCCACAGCAGCACTTCCTTCCAGTGCGTGCGGTTAATAGACCCCAGAGGCAGCTGGCCTTCTGAAAAGGTGAGGTGGCTATTTGAACTACAAGCTCTCCTACCCACACGTTGAACTTTGAAAAACACACAGAAAGAGGGAATGAGTGAGGCGGGAGAAAGACAAAGAGCGACAGAGAAAGAAAAGGTCAGAGTTCCCTCAAGTTGAGTTGTTGAAAGAAACTTGAAGGTGAACAGAAAACCTCTGGCTTTTATATTCCACTCCCTAAATTCCACTGATTTTGGTAAAAAAACTCAAATGCAACAAAAGATCCCTTCATGGTAACTTCCACCACTGGGTTTACACTGAAAGATTGCCTTCCATGTACCGTGAAGTCTACCGACCGCATGTGCGGTTTCGGTCGTGGAGTTATTTTCCCATGCTCTGCAGATTGAGGTCTGAAAACAGCACAATGACCACAATGTGTGGTCAATATCAAGAGAGGGGCAAACAATGGAAAAACAGGTTAACTCAAACAGAGGAAAATGGTGTGTGTGTGTGTGTGTGTGTGTGTGTGTGTCTGTACGCAAGAGTTACGCAAGAAGGGATTGATTGCCAGGCCCGCTCCAGAAGACACACACACTTTAAAGAATGAAAGATAGTAGGAGGAACTCAAAGCTAGAACAAACGTGGCCTCTGGGACATGCATGCGTGCAGCAGAAACAGTTACAGTAAACAGTAATTAACTGCTTCCTCAAACCCGTTTAACTTAACGTCCTGTTGCATGGAGGTAAAACGCTACACATTTACAAGCCATTGCAAACTAAAATTGCTCATATGACCCACATGAAACCAGCTGGGCTTCTGATGCAAGAGGGAAACGCATGTGGAATTAAGATGGCCATAACAACAGGAAACTCAAACGCAGCGTATAGAGTGAAACAAGGAACCAACACACTGACAACACACTAGCACAAAGACAATTTCTCCCTCTCCTCCAAACTCTCCACAACCCCAATCCTTCCCTCTCTCTCTCACTCACACACACACACACACACACACACACACACACACACCCACACACACACACACA
>JAODVN010211331.1:0-12028 GCA_025434125.1 Chologaster cornuta
GTAAACCTTTCAAAGTGGACTGTTAGCTTCCTGTTCTGTAATGGGTCGGGGAAACGGGCAAATGATAGAAAAGTGCATATGCTGCGTAGATTACTGCACAGTTAGTTTGGTAACGCCCCTATAAGGATATGGTCAGCTACATAGTATACAAGGCAAGAAACGGTTGTTGATCGCCAGTGCACAACCCGAAAGTAAAAGTTTAATGTTCAACATTTGCACATGACCAAATCTGTAAATATAGATTTTAATACATTAACTGGAAGGCCACCATAGCATTAAAAAACTAGTCTGCAGGACAGGCATATATTATCAAGAGTAATACATTGTGCACATCAAAAACTACATTATAATAATATAGGCTATTGTTTAGAAACAGTAAATGGATTAGAAATAGGCTGCTTAATTAACGTTGTGTTGATTTACTTAACCTAAACATTGCTCATTGATAAAGACGTACTCGCGTGTCATACCCTGCCTGAATAATAATGCTTTTATCTGGGTCAGTGATCTGTCATATCATACAAAACATTTCAAATTATGTCAATGATAATATCAAAGCAAGAATATGTATATTTAATTTATTGTTTAACAGAATATCACTTTACACTCATGGGTACATGGCTGTTTAGCGGCAAGGATGGCTGTGAAGTTTTTCTATGGTATAAATTAACCTTCATTCATGAAATAATGTGCTTAGTAGATACACGGCTAGTTATCAAAACGTACCACCCCTGTTCCTTCACAGGCCTGTGTGACTAGCTGCTGCTGTGTTTATGTGGTTGACATAAACAAAAACCAACTACAGTCTGCCTCCCGTATCCTTTACTGTAGTCTGGACGGCGAGGCAGAATTAACGTGCAATATTAACACCTTGAAAACACCTGACAGAAAAATGACAGTTTTTCATGCTATTCCACATAATGTATGTGGTATTTTCATTTAAGATGGTCAACTACATTGCTTTGAGACGTCAAGGATCAGTGTCAACAAGAGCATGACATTACTCCTTTTTTTTATGCCAGGGAAATCACATTCACCTCTACAGTTCACCATATGTGAGGTGAATAAACAATCATGAAGGCGTTGTTCTCTGAATCTACTGTTAGAATCCCCCTTTAACATATAGGATCCATATAGAAGTACCCTACTGTAGATAGTGGCTGTGTGTAATTTAACATACCAGATATGACCTGTATCTTAATAATCTTGTGTCCTTATGGCTTTCAGCTCAAATGATTAGGAGCAGAATGACAGCCAACGATGTTTCAGTATCTTAGATCCGCATTAATAAAACACAGAACTGTAATACTCTTAATTGGTGTAGATGATTGATTAATTGGTGTAGATGTAAATAATAAAATTTCTCCAGATATTTTCGACTGCCTACTGGTATGAAGCTTTGTATAATGAAAATATATGTCTGTTTCTGACTGTTATTGCATCTATGCCCTATGGCTAAACAATACCTGTCTGGCACTGGATGATAAATAAAGAAGGCTCTCTGAACAAAGTTTTATTTTAACATATCAGGTTGGCATTTCAATCACATGACACATGGCTCCCTTCCTCAAACTAAATATTTAAGGCTGGTTAGTCACATGCCAGACTGCACCCAACTAGGTAAGGATAGGATCGTATTTGTGCTCTTGTGCTCTAGCATATTATCAAAACGGTTCGACTTTACATTACAATTTAACAAACTCTCCTCTACCTCAAGGACACTGTGGCGATCGTACCCTTGGGTATTTAGCATGTCTCGCTAAAGCGTCCGCTCTCCACACAGGGAATCCAGGTTCGCATCCCGGGTCGTTACAGACCGGTTACACTATCGTGGGCTTTCGTTCAACAAACGCTGCCACCTTGCTGCTACAACAGCCAGAAGCGAGGTACTTACTTAGTGGAGAGTTGTCCTTTAGCCCTGTTGTTGTCCACACCGTTGTAGGTGACTGCAGCTAGCTTCCTGCTGCGGTAGTTCTCATAGTGAACATTGTTTGTCACGTCCTTCAGGTCCTGCATGTGGGTCCTACAGACGGACGGCACAGGCAGAATGAGCAGGTCCTCACACACTAAGCTACTGTGTAATACCAAAGTGTGCCGGAACACCTGCACTTCCACTCTGCGTCTGCATTTTGTCATAGCCTAACCTCCCTCTATTTCTATTGAAGCACTTGTTGGTGGGTCAGTACCTGATCAGCATGTCTCTGAGGATGGTGAAGTCACAGTGGTCGCTATTTTCAACTGAAAAACAAAATCAGAAAACATCTATACTAAGGTCTCTGTAAGCGTCGATCTGTATAGAACCCGTCCAAGACCAAATAAACAAGGCATGTTAGCGCTGCATTCTGTAACTTGGGGGCGTGTTGAAGTGAGCCTACCCTCGGCCACCCCCCAGGGGTACTGCCTGCCTCTGGCCCGCTTGCCGTTCACCTCGATGATGGTGTTGCTCCCCACAACAGCCAGGGGCAGCTTGTCCTGGGGAGGACATGCTCACAATATAGTAATGGAACAAGAGCAATGGTTTGCATAGGCAAGTCAACTCCACAAACACCACCACATGGGAGCTGTTGGACCTACTTTAATCTTCTTCACCAGCCGGTTCTCCTCCTCGTCGTCTGTCTCGGGGAACTCGTAGATTTTGATTTTGTGCTCTTGGATTTCCCTCATGATCTGGGGGTTGTAAACACACAAGAGACATGTTTAGTCAATACACACTGATAGAACCCATGCCTGTGAACAAGGAACAATTCAATTACAACGTAATAACTGCCTGGAGTTCAAATATTATTGCAGTGAATAAGATGATTTAATGGAGCGTATCACCATCCATGGTTATTTGGAAATCAAAGGCATTTATGGTCGACACGTTTAGAGAACTTTGATGAAGACTACCGTATGCATATGTGGAAGGAAAGCATCACTAGATTTAAGAATTACATTTATTCAACATGTATACCTTTGATGTTGGCATGTGACAACATTCCCCATGTGACAAGAATGTGAATACAAGTATTTATATGTGTTATATTAAAATGTGTGCAAACCGTTTCAGAGAAATAATTAAATAATTAAATGTACATTTTAAACTAATGAACTATTCAACCCATTACAAACTAGACAAACGGGAGGATGATTACATCAACTGTTTACATACAATACACGTCAATATGATTGATGCACAAATGTCTGTGCACAGATTACGCACAAAAGGGTGCCAACTTCACAGACAGTCACATTTATGAACTGATAATAAAATTCCAGGAGGCCACGCTTTATTCACATGTATACCCAGAATCACAGTCACAAGCCCTGGGTATATTGGCTAGCGTCGCATGATACCCTGGATACCACTGACCTGTTTCTTAAACTGTTGGCACTCCTCTGGGGTGAGGGTGTCTGCTTTAGCAATCAGAGGGATGACATTCACTTTCTCGTGCAACCGTTTCATGAATTCAATGTCCAGAGGCTTCAGGCTACAGTGAGGAGAGAGAGAAATCCTTATAAAGACTAATAGAGTAGCTAATAAAATGTAATTATACAGATTTTTAGGGTTGCCCTCGATTAAAGAGGGTCAAGTCACAGTAAAGTGACTATTTGTTTTAATCAAGAGATCAGTAATATTTAATCATTTTTGTATCAGAGATTTTAGAAAACAGCATTCAGCATATACAAAAAAATAATGAATAGGTTTATCTGACAAAATGTGTATCAAGACCAAATTAATTAATTACTCAACTAATAAACTATGAGAATGTTAAAGATATTTTTAATGTATTGTTCAGTTTGAGTATTAAATTAAAGTTTTCCGTAGGGCTGCCCCTTAAAAGTCGAATCAGTCGACTGAGATTCTTGAAGTATAGTAGCACATTTTTTATTTATTTCTGTCAGTGCACATTACAATTACAACAGCATAAAATAAAACGCAACTTACAAAACCATGCTGAAAACGGATAACATTTCAACAAGGATTAAGACGTCATTAGATGCCAAATATTTCATAAATAATAAAATGTAAAATATAAATATTTAATTGTATAACCCTGCAGCGTTGGAACATTGTAAGAGTTAGCTGGCGCTGACATTAGATCGTTCATTACATTTTCCCAGGTTAACTAACCTAAGACGTCTTTCCTCATTGACCATGGATAGAATACAATTATGAATGAAGTAGATGTAATGCTCGAGGACATGCAGGGTTGAAACCTTTAATTTTGACGAGAAACTGGAATTAACTGGTGAATTGGTGACCACTACCAGCCAAGGGGATGGGATTATAATCACTCCAACAGCTGTTTTTTAAGATACGGTAAACACTTATTGAAGGGTTTAATAAATTAAAAGGAACTCCTCGATTTGTGTCCCAGAAATGGCCTTCTGGTTGAATCTTGCCTTACAGAAACACCGTTGCTATGCTTTTAAACTGAATGTGTGCAGCCTTTCTACACTTAGGTGACATGATGCGTTCCCCCCCCCCCTCCTTCTCATTAGCCTACGGTAGGTCAGACTAGCGGTCTAAAATCCACTGGCATGAATGTGCGTGATGATTTCGTTCACATTAACAGTCAGCTACAACACAGTCACGCAGTAGCCTACTGTAGCATATAGCCGTGTCAGTGCGTACAATTGTTTTGTGACATTAGCACAAAGCGATATCAGAACTCAATGATTTGTGCTGCCATTCACTTTCAACCTCATTTCTGGGACAGACATCAAGGAGTGCCTTTAAGTTATTAAGCACTTAAATATGTGTAATGAATCTTTGGCAAATGGCTTTGACATCCTGCCCACAAAAAGCAACCATAAACAAATCGACATGACCTTTGTGGAAGCACACATGCAGAAACAACCTGTAAAGCTCACATTCTTGTGTGCATTTGTTATTTAAGAAAAGGGCACTTTGAAAGACTGAGCGGGCGGTTTTGTTAATACGACCACTAGCACAACTAGTGTCCCCAGGGAGCTCAATGCCCAGATTGTCTGTGTTACACTTTAGTCTTGTGCTGGTGAGTGGGAGCAGTCAGATGCTGCCATGAAGGGAAGCTCTGTGTGTGTGTATGTGTGTGTAAGACTGAACATACGTAGTCAATCCTCAAGGCTAGAGCACTGCTTGTGTGGGGATAGAGGGCAAGGGCTTGTATAAACACAATGTGTCATACAGGACAGAGATCAGCCAGAGAAGAAAGAACGGGGAAGGTCAGCAGAGGCTAGAGTTTACATGGACTCTATTATTCCGACGGGAATCGGGTTACATGTCCAACTTTATAGAGCTGCACGATTCATTGAAATAAAATCATGATATCAATTCATACCTCTAGACGATCTTATTTTTACATAATACATAAGAACTATTTGGCCTTAATTTAATTAGGCACATCAGCTGCATCAAAACAACATGCGATAGCACATGTAAACACCAGATGCGATTAGACGACATCCCATGCAACGGGTAACCTGAAATTGGCATTCGGAAATTGCCCATTGAAACCCAGCTAGTGAGTACTGGTCTACAGGCACAATAGTGATTTCTGAGGCATGAGTGCAAATGCCATTGCCATTGTTTTAATCTATTTATGCATCTTCCCTTTACCTAGTTTACATTGCTTGAATAGCAGAAACACTACTGTAGCTGCTGCAATAAAATGGGGAGGCAATTCAAGTCCAATGATTACAATACAATCCAGTTACAATTGCAGCGGTTTGCGGGTCTGGAACACAAAGCAAGTGGTGCACATCACCCTATTCAATTCCAGCCTGTGTTCATTGTGGGTAGTGGGCAGGGGAAGGAGGGTGGTCATACAACAACGGCATCACTTAATGCCATCATTTGATTAATAAAAAGTAGCTATTACAAGCAAATTGTAAATTAATACACTTTTTGTCCTATTCACCAAATATCTCCTCGCATTTCACTATCATACCGTTGTTGGAAAAACCTTCCGGATCTTCTTCACAGCCCTGGCCTTGAAAATAGGCGCATAAACAAAGTGATGTGAACGGTGTTCACATCAACCAAGCCATAATACTAAGGGTGTAATGGTTCTGAAACCGAAAGCGCAATACGGTCCGCGCACAAACACACACCCAACCTGCTACAGGGGCAGCCTGTTGAGCTCTCATATACGTTGCTACTTTAATTAAACTACGCATTTCATTTCACATTTGGCCCAATGATAGATTACAACCACTGAGTCTCTTTAGAGTTGTCAAAACACAATACAAAGCGATTAATAGAATGCATCTGTTCTCATTCATGGGATTAACCCTGTCACTACGATGTCGGATTATGGCAACGAGTATATTGCCTTCGCTTCTTTACTCAAATGAAACAATATCACATTTTATTCAGAAACATTAATGCGTGTGTGTAATTTTGCTGAGAAATTACAAGACGCACAGCGCATACTGTATCGTCACCATAGGTGAGTTAGGCATGACGCAGCAGTTACCTTTCTTGTTGTAATGTAATCCGATCTTTTTTTTTCTTTGTTTACCTAGTGCTGGCACTATAGCATAGTGTACATATGTGGAAGGCAACAACAAAGTGTTCTTGGCAGAGAAGCGGGTACTAGTGTGCCATCTAGTGGCAAGAAGTGGAGAAAAAGAAGACTATTCTACAGAATGTAATCAAGGTCAGAAAAAATTCCCATATTATACTGCTCAAAGGAAAAGTAATAATGAAACGCGATATGAACCGACCCGTGGATTTGGTGAACCATTACACCCATACATAGTACTACGCTTTCCTTTACAATGTGTTTCGATGAATGGGCTGGCACCATGGAAGGCCTCAGAGGAATGTTTTGATTTGAGCTTGACATTAGCAAGATTTCTCGAGAATGACTAACTGCCTTTAAGTAAATAATCCCAAAAAGAACCAGCTATACTAATACTGTATGCACGTCGTTTAAGCATAAACGTATGTACAAGTCAACGTTTCACATAAAACACCCGAAAACCCCACAACCCCCGGACTCACCCGTGTCCCGATGGGGCGATGAAGTACAGGCAGCAGTGGATTCGGCTGTCGGGCATCTGCCGCCTGTTCACCCGCGACTCAGAGTTCAGGTAGTCTTCAAACTTGCTGTCTATGTGGTCTATGACTGGCTGCCAGCTGTGCAACACGCATCACGGCCGCAGCCAGGAAACAGGAAACAGAAAGCAGAGACAGACGCTGAGCTCTGAGAGAGCAGACAGTGGCTGTGGGCCAAGATAAACAGTATTTAAGTATATTACGGAGGAAGGAATGGAGGTTCACACTGGGCCTACCAGTTGCTGTTGTCTACGGCGTCTCCGAAGCCTGGAGTGTCGACTATTGTGAGAAGGAGCTGAACTCCTCCTTCTTTCACTAACACTTTGGATTGCTCCACCTGGCACAGAAGAGGACATTAAAAGGCACCATTAGAATTACTTAGAGAAATGTTTATTTATACAGATCAACACATTATGTTACACAACAGTTTCCATCCACAATCACGAAAATGGCGGTGCATCACCACTAGGGGTGCACAATATTGACAAAATGTGATATTGTGATACTGATCATGAAAATTGCTATATCAATATTACTTTTGATATTTGTAAACATAAAAGGTTATGGGAAAATGCATCAAAATACATATCAAAACAACACTTTCAACTGACTGGACTGGTACAACAACAGTAATTCCAAGCTACCAAGGAGGCATTGTTTTTGGTCACTAACGTTTCCTCCTCAACCTTTAGCATGTCATTAGCTTACTCATCCACACATCTTACTTTTCTGTCTAAATCAAACACAACTAAGCCAAACAGTCAATGGATGCATCTCTCCACTAAATAAACTGAATATTGCACCTCCTGCAACATTTTCCATATGATATTGCGCAACGTGATATTGCGATAACAATACTACTGAGTCGATATATTGTGACACACGATCGCTGTCAAGAGGCAACGGTTCTGTACTGCTGTCCATGCTTGGCACATCTCTGGGTGCTATGGATAGGATTGGATAGGATTCAGGTGCACTTGGGCAAAGCAGCAGGTCACAAGTAGCAACATGCTGCTCCACACTGTACTATTAGCAAACTATGCTGAGAAACCAGCTCATGGTTGCAAATGTTTATCAGGCAGATGATGACCTGGCACTTACAACGCGTGTTAAGGAAAACATTACAAGTTGGTCAATGGCCAGACTGGGTGGCATAAGTTACAAGACTCACTGATTATATTATCAGCCTAGTCTTTAGAAGGGATTTTTATGCTTATGAAAATACCTGGATTTCTACCATACTGACCACCGCTAATATTCAAACAAGGATTAAGCCAGTGATACTGTATGCCCCCACATTTGCTTCAGCTGCCAGTGGATTGATTCTGAACTGTTGTAGGACAGACACACAGACAATATATATCTCTCATGAACAATGGACAGTTGAGGGAAAAGAAAATGTACCATGCCTGCCCTTGAACCATATCACAAGTCTAAATGTACCTTTCATAAAAGGTACATTAAAACTTGTTTTGAAAAACAAATAATTGTTAGTAGCTATGTGGCAATTAATCAGCTCATCACTTTGCTCTACGGTATGAACAGGCTAAAGCATTTCCTTTTACAATATTGGCACCATTAGCAGTGCACCACATTACCATGAACACCAACAAAAAAAGCAATTAGCAATAACTTAGATATGGTTCAGAATGTACCTGGACAGTCTTTTTGATTCTATGTGAAGGTCCAGGGTACTCTGCTGAATACAGGTCTGTTAGGAAGAGGGAGTTGATCAACGTAGACTTTCCCAGCCCTGACTCACCTAGAGGAGAAAAATAGACAAATTCAGAAATAAATAACTTGTGATAGAAAACATCACCTAATCCCCATGTTAATGCCAACACATTAATGCATGTCGGCATCCAATAGCAAAGCAACTCAAACCAATACCAACTCATCCAAGAAAGACAATTAAATGTCAACTACTTTAGCTGGGCACACAGAGACATTTGTCCAAGGCGGCGAGCCAACTGACTTGACATAAAACAACATGACCCTGGGGAGAATGCCTCTTGCAACAGAAAGCTGGCTGTGCACATGGTGTATGTGCAGCATTGGAGACCATTGTGAATCTGGTTTCAAATCTCCTTAATCATTAGGCCAGTGGATACGCCACTGGCTATGCGAACGCTGGCTAGTAGCCAAAAGTCAATATTTAACAAGTCACCATTTACCTCACAATAAACACCCAAAAGTAGTAGACAGGCTGTTGTAATGGTTTTATGTTGTTTATACTCAACCCCATCTAATATGTAGCATACAACAACATGATACTGCACGGGCTGTGCATTGTATGTTAATGTTGTGGTAACAGAGCAGTTGAAATCCACTACTCTAGTTACAACTGAACATAACAAGTTGCCATGACACGACTTCCATGTGGTGGAGAGATGAGTGGTGGAAATAAGGCTCGCACCCTCCCCTCATCCCACTCATACTGTGATGCAACACCTCACACAGCAGGGAAATCTGTGGAAAACTGATCCTGACTTAGGAAAGGCTGAGTGAGGCAAGTGTCTGTGTGCATGCATTCAGACAGACAGACAGAGCTCCAGTGAATAACGGAGGCCACAGGATATCCTTTCCATTTTGTTCACAACTCCATTCCAATGCCAGTAATGTCCTGTGTCATTTCTGCAAGCACTGCATAGCAACAGCCAATATACACCACAGCTAACCCAGTGGAAAATGTGCTCCACATTTAGTGGATTTATTTTAAATGTCATTGAAAAATGACATGCAGTTTAAATGACAGCACTCCTAATATTGACTGTTTCTGTAAGTGCCTGCTAACTGAAATGACGAAAAGGGCAAAGAGCTTAACTACTGTATGCATGATATGTCGCTTCTTACATTTGTTACCACCATTAAAAAGAATTGGTCTAGAAGAGGACCTCACTGTTTTAAGCCAATGAGAGAAAAGCTATTCTTAGAGGGTGCAATGCAGACAAACTGTTGGTCCCACCACGGGAAATGGTTTTGACCCAAGGAAACATATTCCTTCCAAACAGAGGCTGATTAGGCAAAGGAAGATCTTGGCCTAGTGTCAAATACCACATCCAAGTCCTTCAAAAGAATGCATGCAATTTCACTGTACAACTCAAAATAAATGTTTCTGTTATGGGACATTGTGTGTGTGAAAGAGGAGAGCTGAGTCAAATAAAATGTCCTAGAATATCCACGCAACCCCACCTCCCAAACCACCATTCCTATAACAAATCACAACATGAGTCTTAATAAACGCAAACAGCAATTAACACAATGAAATCATTTCAACATAAACGGACTGAGCCTGGTGCATTCTTACCCACAACCATGAGGGTGAACTCAAAGCCCCTCTTGACTGACTTCCTGTAAACTTGGTTGGGAAGGCTTGCAAAGCCTACATATCCCTCCAGATTCTTTTGTTGCTGAAATGATTTGATAAAAGCAGGCATATTATATTAATCACCAACATGAAATGTACTAAGCCACCAAGTTTACAGTCACATTGGGTCCTTTGCCACATTCCACCAGATCAAATAAACATACATGCAAATACTTACAGCTGTTTTGTTCCGTTCACCATATAGTTCCAACACACATTAAGAGGCAGTGTTTTCACATCGGAGAAAGATGGAAGAAAAGACGTAAAAACGTGTCAATCAAGCAAAATATGTAGGATTATGCATTTATAAAATGTAATTAGAATGTTATAAGTATATAATACAGTTGTTACAGTACACATTCTCTGCGTTCCTTTAATGTCAGTGGCATGGCTAAGCATGGAATGATTACCGTTTTACTGAATTAAAGCTGAAGCTTGGATAAAGCAATTCTCTCTCATGCTCATCCTTTAGCTATGAAACCTGCACGTCAACCACAGCATGCAATTGAAAGTCGAGGTCTGACATGCCTGCTAGAGGAAGTGGTGGAAGCGATGTGACAATTGTGTAGGCCTGAAACTGTTCACTCACATGCAGTTTTTATTTTGAGTCATGTTGAGTGCCAAAAATGGGAGCCAATTCATTAAACGTTGTTAAAATATGTACAGACCAAATGGCAATGGTACAATATCCAACCTAATCCTGATTCTGAATGAATTGTAGATGTTCCTTTTTTATCCAAATGTATTGTCTAAATATTCAGTGCACATGTCTTGTCTGTGTGCAGCAAATTGCCATAGCATTTGATTGTATCTAGGCCTAAATAAACGCTGCATGCACCGCCCCCAATCTGACACAATAGAATGCAAATGTAGGTTGGTGCATCCTTTTTATGGACTTTACTGTACAATACATTATAGATCAAGCTTAGAGAACTGCAGCATATGTAGACACGTTTGCCAACCTGCTCAAATAAGAATCTGACGGGCATATGAAATATGGCCACTACATGTACGGTACACACAACACATTTTGTTAGCAAAGCAAATGTATGCCCTCAGGATCAGCTAAATTCGTATTCACTTTAGCCGTTTAATCCGACACCCGAAACAATGATAGCTTGTTACGGTACCGTACTGTAGCCACATTGCTTTGGATTCAACCAATCCTAACATCAGCGTTACATTTGATGATAGTGTAAAATCACTATCTTGGATAGTTTTCCACAAAGCACGCTAAAGGCAGGAAATGACACTCCCGTTAGGTTAAGCACCCAGCTAGCAAGCTAAAACGAGGCTACATGTAGCAAGCTAGCAACATATCCAATTGGTGTCGGCCGACTGGGCGTTGGTTTCTGAGGCTGTGTAAAGGCAACATATTTGCAAATCTCGATTATTTCAAAAAAGTTATTATTATGCAATCAACAACTACTTTAACCTCTAAAAGCAGCAATGTTTCCTGAATGGAGTGAGAGAGTGGCTGAATACAATTGTCTTACCCATAACGTTGACGTTCCCTGCCGCCTCAAAAAGCGATCATTCACAACCCGACATTCCCCTTCTACTACACTTGCCTGAGATACGCAATATGACGCACGCTGAGTTCCCTGTGTACAGCAATGTTACGGCAGAAGATA
>JAODVN010211545.1:1568-12026 GCA_025434125.1 Chologaster cornuta
CTCATGCCATGCCTGTCCCTCAATAACACCAGCCAATAAATCGGGTATGCCTAATAAAAGTGTATGGTAATGTCTCATGCCATGCCTGTCCCTCAATAACACCAGCCAATAAATCGGGTATGCCTAATGTACTGTAACGTCTCATGTTATGGGCCTCCACCCCTCCTCAGATGGCGTAAAGGTGGTGCTTATCCAGGGAGACATCACAGACTACCCCAGCGTGTTAAAGGCTTCCCATGGGGCCAACACGGTCATTCACACTGCCAGCCTTGTAGACGTTTGGCACAGAGTCCCAGAGAAGGTCATTGATGCTGTCAACGTTACAGGTGAGCTACCCTCGCAGAGCCAGCCTTTTTTTTTTTTTGCTTAAAGTCTGAGCATTGGCTAACTGTGTCAAGACCAGTCTACTTGGCGTGTTGATGTATTTTGATTGACATGCATTACAACCAACCACATGTGAATGACCAAAAAACGCTAATAATAGCTCTGAGGAATTTGTAGGGGAAACCTAACAACATGAACTGGCTATTTCCAGGTCTTGTAGATCTGTTATACAAGTAGGCTATGTGTACTACTTTAAATAAATTGAATAACTTAAACGAGCAAATAAAGACCTGCACTAGCGTCTCAATGGAATTGCAGATAAAGACTTTTTGAGTGACAATGCTAACAGCCAATGAAAATCTTCTGGAACGTGCTGTCGAACTTAATCAGGTCTATGAATCAGATGTTCAGCTGATGGACAGGAGAGGCTGAGACTAGTGTTGATCTTACAGGGGTCTATGTATCAGACAGCACAGAGTTGTTTATGTGACGTAGTGCTGATGGACAGAAGAGGCTGAGACTAGAGGTGAGCTATCCTTGACATGAATACAGTGAGGGAAACGGATGGCGAAAGGAATCGATGGGAAGGGAAGGAACTTTGGCATGCAATAGTGTTAGGGCTAAATTGTGTCTAGTAGGAAAGGAGAAGAGGAAACCAACTCTAAATTCCGGGCTTGGCTATAATTTATTGCAGGGTGTTGACTGTGGTTCTGTGGTCTACTGTCCCAACTAGCAGAATCAACTTTCAAATCGTAAAAATATCCAGGGGAACCATTTACAATAAGACCGAAGTGAAATTCTGGAATTCAGAATTGAATGTCTGACGTATTAATGGACTTCATTTATTTAGCGAGTTTATCCAAAACAAGGTTGTGTGTTCGGGGGTTGAACACATAGCCTTCCAACTGTAAGCCAAACACCCAGACAACTAGACCATCCTAACCCCAAATGATTACTTGGTAGTGTTTTGGAAAATGGTGTAGAAATACTGTGCAGTGTTTGTTTCTAAATACTAGGTAATACTATAGTAAATAGTTTTCATTACATACAGCATTTTCTTTTTTAATGCTGTTACAATAATGTTACTGTCTGTTCAGGTCGCAGGTGTATGTATGCCAATGGGGTTATTGTTGTTCACATGCTGTTCTTCAGAGGGGGTTATCAAGGTTCACTTTGGCCTAATCTAGTCTGGGATTAATTCGGGCTGTCTGGGGAAACGCACACGCACATGTTCTGTGTGACAACGTGGGATTTGATGGAAAGGCACATTACCACATAGTTCTAAGAAGACAAACATGTCTATCCCTACGGCAGTTATCTTTTAGTCTCACGAGAGGTATAATGATCACCGCTAAGAAAAATAAACGGACACCTTTGACACAACGTACAGTACAAGAGCAAGAACCATGTCTCCTTTATTTGCTATAACTTCTCTTTTATTATTCTCTTTTGTTTTCTTTGTTTCACGTGCTACTTTACTCCACCAAGTGTTACTTGAAATATGAGAGCCATAATCTCTGTGGTTATATAAAATAGTGTATTCCATATCAAACAAATCTATTGTATTTCATGAAGGCAAGCAGTACTGTAATACAGAAATCCCAACTATGTGTTGCCAGACCATATGTTTCTTATAATAGTCTTCCTGTCCTCCTGGTTTGTCCCTGAAGGCCACCTCTCTCATCTGTCTGGATAACCTAGTTCCTGACTAACAATAATAGTTATCCTGGCCTTTCATTACCCGTTCTTAGGCACCGAAAATGTGATCAAGGCCTGTGTGGAGAATGGGATTAAGTATCTGGTCTACACCAGCAGCATGGAAGTGGTTGGACCAAACGTAAGAGGAGACCCATTCATCAGGTATAATCTACTGTTTATTGCTCTGTTATTCATACTTACATGCAATGGTGTGTGAACCATGCAATTATCTGGATTTATTTATTTACAGTGGAAAATATATGTTGTTTTCATTGCCAGCGAATTCACACTTAAAGACACAAACACACACATTTAAATGTTTCAAATCTTTTTGAACACAAAACTAGGAACATGAGAAGCATTTAGCATAAGTATGTGTATTAAGTAGCAGCTGTTCAGTCCCAAGTATTTGTAACCGGTTTGTTATTAATAATACTTCTAATTTTACTACTTTCGCTTTACACCTAATAAAATAGGATTTGTAGTTATTAATATAACATTTCATGAATACAAGATCTTTACTCTAACTTCTTTTTGGATGTATTTCTCTACACATTACTCTTACCTAAACTTGAATGAACGTTTGTGTGGATGTGTACTAGTGGTTTGAGGCTATGCCATTGGTTAGATATGAGCAGGTGCAGACAGATAGTCTACGATTATGGTGGAGAGATTATGGTAAACTAGAACGAGCACAAATACATTTTTCTCTATCTGATGCTTGCTAGCATAGCTGCATGCTAGCATAGCTTGTAGCTAGCGTTAAACTGTCCAGGTCCAGGTTAAAGTATCTTTCATGTGGTGATAACATATGTTATCAGTACATATTTCTATATCAGTGGCCATGACACCAATGAAAACGTATGCCTGTTTGAAAATGGTATGTACTGTATTAAAGCAAAAAGACCGCTGTAATGCCATATGCTGCCCTTCACACACTGGAAACTGCTTGGGAAGTCTAGGATGTTAGTGTGTGGTGCAGTCTGCACCACTGTGTTTGTGTTCCCATTTACCGGTCTGTTCACAACAACAATGCCACTTGGCTTCGCAATGCGTTTCAGTGTGTGGGGGGGAAGCGAAGTTAGCAAGCATTCTCGAGAATGACTAACCCTGCCTTTAAGCATGTATGCTACGTCAACCTCCAGCAACAAGGTTAACTTTTGTGTCACTCCAATAAGCTTATTATTGACAATATTGCAGTAAGCCTGTTATGCTACAATATGGGTTTACTATAGATTAGGCCTACTAGGCGTGGTATTGCTCAATATGGGTGTAACATAGAACACAATGACATGTTGCTCATATACTTTATATAGAGAATACACTGTAAATGTAATCACCTTGGGGTATTTTAGGTCTGGACAGGCATGCACACTAACCCATCCCAGTTAAAGGGACACAGACATGGCATTATTCATGGAGATCTTCATTTAATCTTGGACTAAGCTGAATCCATGTCTGTGAAACCGTCCTTTAGTGATTGGAAGTGTTCCAGTGGGGGAAATGAGCACTACAACATTAGTATTTATTTATTTACGTTCATTTATTTATGTAGTGCTGATTAATGCATACACACACACAGAGTAGAATACTGAAAAGCTGGTATTCCCCTCTACTGCCTTCCACCAAAGAAGTCTTGGTTTCAGACCAAGCCCTCATCCAGAGAAGGAATTTAGGATATTGTGGGGGGGTTTGTGATGTAATCACAGGCGTCCCCTGTCTAAAGCTGATCTCACTTGGAGTTAAGCGTGGAAACAAATGTATACTGCTATTGCATTGCAGTCCCCTAGACACAATGTCATGTAAATTGATCTGTAAACGGCTTTTAGCTTAAAGGTGCAGTAGCTTTGCACAGTATTTGTGTTTGATCATACAAGACGATGAGTATACAAGACAGAGATGAGGCAAACAGAATTCATGTGAGCTTTCCAAAGCCCTTAATGTCCTGCCAGCCACGCGCTGAAATCATCAGCAGACAGTGTGTGTGTGTGTCTGTGTGTGTGTGTCTGTGTGTGTGTGTCTGTCTGTGTGTGTGTGTGTGTGTGTGTGTGTGTGTCTGTGTGCGTGTGTCTGTGTGTGTGTGTGTGTGTGTGTGTGTATGTACACATTTCCAGATGCAGAAGTGAGTCACACTGTCCACCATTTAACAACACTGAGGGCAATACAGAATTATTTCTAATATTTACCCTTCTTTTTATCTTTCTCTCTTATAACCTCATTCTTTCCTTTCCTCTGTCCAGCTTCAAGCACCTTTTATTTTTTTATTAGCATTACAAAAACATTTCTGAAAGAATAAAAAAAAAAGAAAACTAGGAAATAAAATATCTATATTCTCTTTTCTGTCCTCCCCTGAAAAGCCTGTCAATGAACCATCTGGTTCACGCATTCCTTGCATGACAAAATAAAAAAAACATAACCTCATCCTCTCAAACTTGACTCACTCCATTACTGAGCTGTTCTCCATCCTGTACAGGGGGAATGAAGATACGCCCTACCAAGTTCACCACACCATGCCGTACCCTAAGACCAAGGCTAAGGCTGAAAGAATCGTCCTCGAAGCTAATGGCACCAAGGTACTTTGGATTGTGCACATTTTATTTTAATAAAGAAAGCAGTCGTCCCCCTGAAGCAGCCCTGTTAATATCAAACGAGACAAATGTGTGCGTAGCAGGGCTGTATGTTTGCTGGTGGCTGACACTGGGTTGGAACAATGCCATGTGCCCCAAAGCTACTGCATGTTCCCCATGTTCCTAATTTCCATTAGCTAGTATTTACCAAATGATATGGCTCCAATTTTCCAGTTAAAATGTCTGGTAACAACGAACTATGAGAAAGACCTCCTAGCTTTTTAAACATTATTTTAGGGGAAAGTCTCCAAATGTTTTAAGAAGTTTTTATGAAATGTAACTGCCGATTGTATACATGCAATTTGTATGTCCTGATGACTACGAAAGGGCAGTTATCATTTCAATACGGTCTTCCTAATAACTGCCCGAAGGCGTTTCAAAGATGGCTGCCAGTGGCAAAAGTGTAAAGACTGCTAGTGGAAAAGGTTGTGGGTTCGAACCCTGGAGTTGGCCTACATGTAAGCATCCCTGAGCAAGATGCCTAAACCCTACCTGCTCTTTGGTTCAGTTGCTCTGCTAAATGACCTACTTGTACCAATTGGCAGGAGTCAGTTAGTTAGAGGAACACCACAGAACAAGTGGATTCGGTCTTGTCTCAAATGTATCTTAGTATAACTTGTCATGATTAGACCAATAAGACATTGGGATGCAATGATTGGGCTTTCTGACGCATTAACCATTGGTTTGTTGATTATATAATTATGTTGTCCATAAATCCACTTCACCAATATCCTTGGTTTTAATGTGTTTGCTAGTTTACCAAGTTATATAAAATGCATAGTAAAGATATTGTCCCTTGGGTTGCGCACCTGGAGCAGTCATCCACACCACGCTTACAGGTAGTGACGTACTATGAATAAAAATGTGATAAAGTTGAAAACTATGTGCCTCCAGTCAAGTAACACCTCCGTACTCCAACAGTGTCACCTAATAGTGTATATCAACTTTAACTGGTGCCATAATGCACAAATATAAACAATAAAACAAAATAATCCAAATAATATAAAAAAGAATACAATGTGGATGCTACTGCACAACATAACTGACGAGGAGCGCAGTACAGAAGACCATGTAAATCCGTCCATAGCTGTACCGTTTAATTGCAAAATACAACCAACTGCCAAGAATAACTTTAGTGTTGGTAATGTATTATTGCCTCAGATTGTCAGAATGTGACAATCTGGGTGACGGCATGTGAACCTGCTGTTTACGGCGGCAATCCTTTGCCCAAACACGAAAGCTCTTGCTCTTCATATTTTGACAGTGGCATGAGAGCACTTAGCAGGGGAACTTTGCAGGGTTTGCTTCCCGCAAGACAGACTGTGTCCCGCTACTCCACCTTTTAAATCCGCTTGGCCCAAGCTTGGAAATGTAATCAACTGCAGTGTCACGCCATCTGTGTGCTATTGACGATACATTAAAGGTGGAGTCCGCTACGCTGGAGAACGGTTGTTACTTTGCTGTGTAGAAACACCAGATTATTTGTTCAGCATGCGCGTGCCGTACACACACACACACACACACACACACACACACACAGAACGGGCAAGCTAGAGGACCGACCGCCGCGAGACATTTGCAGAATTTTACAAAAAGTTTGATTATTTTAGCACTCGCTGACTCCACCTTTAACGCTTCCTGGTGACCTTGCTCTTCCCCAGGTAAATGGAGGCTCCTGCTTGTGCACCTGCTCCCTGAGGCCCACAGGGATCTACGGGGAGCAGCACCAGCTGATGAGGGATTTCTACAACAACGGGGTGCGCACCGGAGGATGGATCGTCCGGGGAATCCCCCCGGACACAGAGCATGGGCGGGTCTATGTCGGTGAGCCAAAACTAAATGAAAAGCCTCTGATGCCCAGTGACCAGTTGTCATCACTACGGAAGAGTGTGTTTATACAGGACCTAGAACATCCACACCTTTTTATATGCATATATTTATATATATATATTTGTCATCGCACATTGATAAAGACTGTGTTGGCACCGGAGACAGAGGGTGGAGATATCTACAGTATTTTGATACAGTATCCTTCCTAGCCAGCTGGGCTGCTTTAATATCTTCACCATTACATCATTACATCGTTACATCATTAATTTGGTTTTGGCCATGGTGTATCCTCCACAGCCATGTAGTTAAAAACTGTATTTTATGTTGAACACAACATCTGGGGTGCGGTCAAAGTAGCAAACATGGGTGAACATTCATGAACATGTTTTACCATTTGCTTTGAGATCGCTGCAAACACTTTTGTGTTTGGGTAGACACAAACACACACAACCTTAATCATGATGGGGTAGGCACAGCTACCCTGCTGGCAGATCAATCAGGGTGGGTTTAGTGAGATAACGTTGAAGTCTATGAAGTCAAGCGTGTTTCTAAATGGTGGTCGAGCTAGAGGAGGTGATTGAAACAACTGTAGCAACACCAGTTGGGTCAGCGTTGTCCAATAGTCTCAAAATGAACCAGAGGTCTTTGCCAAGTAGGAGGACACGACTGCAAACACTTCCCAATGGAGTGTGGCCAGACTATATGGTCACCACCAGCCTAACATTTCCAGGGCCTAAAAATAGCATTTGACGACACAAGCCCTAATACCAATTTGCAATGCTAACCTAATTTGAACGCAACACTGCCTCTCCCCCCCATCCCTGTCTCCTCTCTCCGTTTCCTAGGCAACGTGGCCTGGATGCACCTGCTGGCTGCCCGCGCCCTAAGGGAGCGTCCGCACGTCGTCGGCGGCGAGGCGTACTTCTGCTACGACGACTCACCCTACCTGAGCTATGACGAATTCAACATGCAGTTCCTGTCCGCCTTCAACTTCCGCAGCCTCCACGTGCCGATGGTGGCACTGTGGATGCTGGCCTTCCTCAACGACCTGCTGCGCTGGCTGCTGGCGCCGGTGACCCGCTACGCGCCGCTGCTGAACCGCTACACGCTGACCATCGGCAGCACGCCCTTCACCGTGAGCACGGACAAGGCGTGCCGCCATTTTGACTACCGCCCGCTCTATAGCTGGGACGAGTGTCGCGCGCGCACGCAGAAATGGGTCAACACCTTCCCGCTGGACGCCGACAAAGTCTCCTAATGGGCCTTTGTCAGCGTGGCAACCCCCGAAGTATTGCAGGAGAGGGTTGCCGAGTTCTGTCTAGTCTGTTAATGGAGAAATGCCTCAATTGACCGATCCCAAGCCCCGCCCCTTTAACTTGTCCAACCTAGTTACTGTAACTGAGTTGGACAAAACCGCATCCAGTAGTAAGCTATTACAGGGACAAAGGCAGTTGGAGGAGTTTGTCGGATTGAAATAAAAAATGCTGTAACTAGAGGAAGAGGCGGAAAGAGCGGGGCTTGGGACAGGTCAATTCACACACCTCTGAGTTCATGTGGTTTATTAGAGAACAAGTCTAATAAGCCACATTATCTCACAGCACCTGTGTGGACCAGGGACCTCAATGATGAATCTAAGCAGGACAGGGGGAAAGTGTACCACTCTTCGATAACACTTCTATGATAAAGATATGCACATCACCACCGATTGGGCAACCTGTGACCCAATCGGCTTTTTAGGCTAATACCGGTAAGCAGGATAGTCTAGTGGGCAGAGGTCTACCCGAGAGCATCCGTTAGCAAAGCAGCTGTATGAGATTGTAATATTATTGTATAAGTAGTAACCACAATACAGTATTAGACGTATAGACATACTTGTCATTAATAGCTTCATTAAATAACATTATATACACAGAGCATTATATGTGCATTATTTTAAACATGTGACAGCTTGTCAACTACTAGCAAGTTGGAATGAATATAAATATGTAGATTTATTCAAATTGTAATGTTATATAGCAATTTTTTATTCTACATTTAATTACAAGATTACATTAATATAATGCCTTAGGTGTAATTTTGTATGTATTTATTTAATAGAAAATAAAGATAATTTAATATATTCAGCAATGTGGGTTATTTTTTTAACACACTAAAACAATTAAAGATGTTTCTCTTACAATGGTCATATACTGTACAGTATTCCCGGACAATCTACTTAGTGGAGCACTTAGTGAAGTTAGTTTTTTTTGGCCTTTGATTGATTAAAGGAAGATTAGAATAGTAGGAGATGCCCTATTGCCATAGGGATTTTTCTCAAAGCTCAATGTCGTCACACTAAGGATCTCTTCTGGGGATAGTCGAAACAGAGTATTCTGCCTGGTATTATAGGAGTTCCCTTGCAATGCAATTTGACTTGTTTGGGTGTCCCCGGGATTCCATGGCAATCCTCAAAATATTTATCATTTGTTATGGTTGTGGTGGTTGCTGATGTGAAAGCCAGAGTAGTCTAACCCCAGATGAGTCATGCAGGAGTGGCAATGTTCCGTGTAAATTAACTGCTTTTTCCACATTGATGGAACGTTCCACGATTCCAAAAACTGAGGAGGATGTTAAGGTAAATGGGTATATTTATATAGTGCTTTAATCCAAAGTATTTTACAGTATTTTGCCTGATATTAACCCAGTTTGAACCCACAACCTTCTGGATGGAAGCCCAACACCTAGACCAGTTGAACCTTCCTGTCCCCAGAATGTTAAGGCTACGCCAAAGTATCCTACAGGCAGGATGAGGTAGTGTCTGTGATTTATTGCATGATGTAGACTAAATTAGATGATGTATCCGACATAGCGCTGATGACCTGCTGCTGTCAGATTGCTGGATGCCTACGACAACTGGTGTATGATCTGGTATATTAATGACAAATGTAAGGATTGTGTGTCGCTTTGGATAAAAGCGTCTGCTAAAGGCAGTAGGTCTGGCCTAAGCCATCCAGTCCAAATATGAACAAACATTCTGTTCTCTGGAATCATTGAAACATTTAACTGAAAAACCAACTAGGATACAATTCATTGAGACAGAATAGAAAGTCCTTTGTTGGGGAACTTGAGCAAATTGTGGCTTTGCACAATCATATGTGTCACCAGCAGTTGCTGGAATGCATTAACAAAGCATAGATAGGCTTACAACTTTACACTATAAAACACTAACCACTGCAATTAACATTAAATGTGTTGACATGAATCATCATCTTCCAAGCAGCTCTATAATTTGCAATACCTTCAATGTTTATAGAGCAATTCTTAATGAGCTATGACTAGTGGGTAGCCCACTGATATAATTTGCGGTGTAGTATTGCACAAGCCAGAGCCATTGAAATAAACACAGTTATGCCAACGGAAGTTCGAAATCTTCGATGGTCACGTGATTCTAGTAGATGCTAAATAGTTCCCGGAAGTGCTTGGCAGGCAGTTTGAGCCATGGTTTGTACAGACAAATACAGCTACATAACTGCGATTACTGTAATGCATCGTTTTAGATTTGTAACATATAGAGAATAAACATGTTCATGCAGTTACATTGGTTTACAAATTAAATCTGTTATTTCAAGACTAGTAAGAAGTTAACAGAATAAAGTGTGACCTTAGGTCAGTGGTTCTTAACCTTACTGGAGGTACTGAACCCTGCAAGCTTCATCAGTGCATGCACCGAACCCTTCGTAATTGGAAAACTCAAATATTATTTCTTCAAAATATAGGTATATATTGTATTTGTGCACAAAATGAACCATGCATCAGTTGCACATAAAATCGAACCATGCATCAGTTGCACATAAAATCACAGGGTTTTTGTGTTAATTTCACTCAAAAATACAACTAAATTAATGTGTTAATTTACTTTAAATCAATATGACTTTTGCTGTTGCTTTTTAGATACAAGTTCAGAAATGCGCGGCTTCACCTTGGCAAGTGCCACTCTCAT
>JAODVN010211653.1:0-12023 GCA_025434125.1 Chologaster cornuta
AAATAATCTAAACATTGACATAACCCTTAACATACATAAACTGTACAACAGCGCACCACCGCGGCGGCAGCAGGCACCGCCACCAGGAAAACACACGAAATGGGATATCCGGAATATCCAACCAATGAGCGCATTCCACATGCGGACCCAGCGCACTGCATTCGACACACGCGAGAGGTGCGGCGGACAAACGCGATTGGTGCTGATGAAGAGGCGCTGGTGATTCCGCAACACACGCAGGAGGAACGGACGAAGGAAGGGAGAAGATCTGCAACTTAATCACATGTTTAGATTATCCGCTCGGAACGTCCTCATACGGATTTTGGCCTCATTATAAAATACACTCTAATCGTGGAGGTGATCTGGTTTTTACAGTCTGGATTTTCTATCAAGGCTAGCGAAGCGCAACCGGCGATTTTGAGTGGAACTAGTTACAGTATCCCAACACTTACGTTAGCTTCCTAGTAGTTAGCTAGTTTACTAGCGGCTAGCTTGACCTGCCTGCCGTGCCATCCCGTGTTAGCCGGGTACCGGCAAATTCCCGTAAATCGTACACTGGTCCTGCCTTTTATACGGTAGCGTATTTCCCCGAGAGAAGCTATCAGGAGGAAGATCCGTGACATATTAGCCAAAGGTTGGGAGAAGGACAAAAAAAGACTCGCCGTTTCCATCGCCGTGGCCATTCACCATGGACAACGCGCACACCAAGACGGTGGAAGAAGTTTACAGCTTTTTTAACGTTAATGAAAGTACGGGTCTGGGTTTAGAGCAAGTGAAGAAGCAGCGTGAGAAATATGGTCCTAATGGTAAGACTGCGTGACATAGTTGTTTTAACCAGGCATGTTCGCACAGTCACTCTAGGGCCATGGCAGCCTGTGTAACGGGCGAACGTTGTAGAAGGTTCTGACGTCACAATGTGGATGTTGAAATACTTTCGTCTAGGCTGCTGTTGTGAATGTTAATTTGTGTCTGCATAATATCCGTATACTTATTGTTTGGGGATTGTTTATTTCTTCTGTCTTGCATCTTTTTTCTGACATTCCTGGAATGCATCGCAGAATTGCTGGCGGAAGAGGGTGAGTTGGTTTATTTTTTGTTTGCAATCTCAACGAAAAATATTTGATACAGGGGCATACTGAAAGGTGTGTTGTTTTTTGTAGGTAAATCTCTCTGGGAACTGGTTATTGAACAATTTGAAGATTTGCTTGTGAGGATCCTTCTTCTTGCTGCCTGCATATCTTTTGTAAGTATTCAGCATTGCACATTCAGATTAATTTATTAGATAAATATAGATAACAGATAACTGAATTGGTGGGAAATATCAAAGTATTCTATTCTAAGTCGTCTATTAATCAATATTTTAACTTAATTTACTGTTTGTACTGTCAAATGTGTCAGATCATCAGCAAATAGCATACCGTTTTTTCCTACCTAACAATGAAGAAAAAAAAAAGACTTAATTTCAGAGGTTCCTCAAAATAAGGACACACATCACATTTGTGCTGTATAGTAGTCTGTATGTCTGTCACCTAGCCTACTGTTCCATTAAAAGCCTTGAACAATTGTTCAGAGTCTAAAGTGTGTAGGCTTTATGCTGCTGCATGTAGGTAGTTTTAATCATGTGCAGATCACAGATAATCAAAAATGTTCTTAAAATAAATTTGGACCCGTCCCAGTCTGGTGACAAAATCCAGATATCTGCAATGGAACACTTCTAAGCGTTTTATTTAATGTTCGTACTCATCGGCTCTCAGCCTTGTTTCAAGTGATTAAACCTTGTTTGGGTCTGTATTATCTCATGGTAAGGGATTGCTAGTCATTTACTACACTTGTGTAGTTATTGTGATTCAAAAGGTTTTCATGCAATTACCTTGTGCGTGTGGCAACATTTTGAGATAAAACTATGCTTTTTCAGATACTAAACGGTGTTTGTTATTATGTTTGTCTGTGTAGCATCATAAAGTTATCTTCTGGAACAGCAGTTTTTTTTTCTCTTTCTTGCTCACAGTGGCCACGGGCCAAGTTATTTGAAATGTTCTGTATAAATGGAGTCCCTATTATTTTGCCTTTGATCTTTCGAATGGTAGACATGCATTCTGAGCACATTTTACATTTAGGGAACTTGGCAGACGCTTTCATCCAAAGTGACTTACATGTAGTACATGTGTCGTTAGTTGGACATGTCATCCACCAGCAATTGTAAGCAGCCAATATTACATCAAAATAGTCACTGCATTTTGTCATCATGTCTACTACCACGTCAAAATATAGTTAAATCATCCAACAGAGTTCCTAGTGGCCTGAATAATAGTGCTAAATACATAAGAGCAGAACAGGATCATGTGTCTATCAGACTTGTGGTTCTAATGTGTTTCTGTTGGTGGGTAATTTGTAGACATTCTGTGTACGGGCTTGGTGTTCCGACACGGATGTTCCACATGCTCGAATTTCCGCTCTTTGGATTCCATTCATGCCGGCGACACGGAGACTAATAGTTGGATTTATGTGGCGGTGACAGGTCTCAGCTGTGATGGAATGGTAGTGACCGACGGTGACCCCGTCTCTTCGCCCGTAGCTCTGGCTGTCAGCCCATTGGCTGAGGATGGGAATAGTGACGCCTTGTCAGCGGTGCATGCCTTACAAAGTAGAGGTTGCTGCCATGTACTCTGCTACCACTCAAACGCATACGGACATTTACGTAGCAACACTGAAACGACCGGACTCTTTGGAAACAGCATCCATTTCTGTGCAGTAAACATTGCATACATTTGCAACGTGAGTCTTGCCATTCTTATAACATATAAGGGGGTCATGTATTTGGCATAATGGAAATTGTGACAATACTTGTTCGAGGATGCTTTGGAGTCTGATATCTCATGCAGCGTCATTGCCATTTTCCAAACTGTTGTATTCATTGTTCATGTTTTTGTTCTCTTTAATGTATAGGTCCTGGCCTGGTTTGAAGAAGGGGAAGAAACAATCACAGCCTTTGTGGAGCCCTTCGTTATTCTGCTGATTCTCATAGCCAACGCCATTGTAGGAGTGTGGCAGGTAACCACACACGTTGTACTCATTTGTATGTCGACGTTACAAAGAATGTGACATTAAAACTAACAGTGTACTCGTTATATTTAGGCAGTTAGACAAGGTAGTAGAGACGGACTGGTCGTTTATTATTGCCGAACGGAGTAGAAAAATAATGTAATACTCTTTAAAGGTGTTATTGTAAAAGCTGCTGGTTCCGTGTAACATTTCCCATCCACTCGGAGGATAAACAGGATGGGGAATGAAGCCATAGGGCAGAGCTATTCACTTACAAAGTCAAGTGGGCCAGATTTTAACAAGAAAAACTGTTGGTGGGCCACATACTTTCAGCTGTTATTTATGCGAGCGTCTACAAGAGTTAATGTTCAGTGTGTCAAGTCAATGGCGAGGTTTTCTATAGAATTATCGGACGCTGCTAAATTCAAGTCTCTGGTAAATGGGCTTTTGCACAGTAAAACAGCAACCACGCCCACATGCGTTTGCAATGCAGTGGTCTATTCGCGAAATGACATTGGTTAGACAAAGTAAAGATGGGTTGACTATTGGCACAAAATTCCAGTTATTCCTACCGGTATTAATTCAAATTTGACTGGTGCCATACCCAACCATTATCCTCATAAACAGGCGCACTAACATGTGCACACACGTAGACTAATGTATTGGTGGTGATTATTAGGTCTGGACGACTACATTTACAAACGGGCTATGTCATGCTGTCTTGGCTGTAGAACGGTTAATAACAGCAAATTTACAGTAATATATTGAGTTGTATGGTGGTTATACAGTATATTGAGCTAACGTTTAGTGGTCAAGGGTGCAATCCCCTCACTTGCCACAAGGGCCGCTATTTGACCAGGCCCGCCATAGGAGCTAAATAGCCCGTATGTTCTATGCTGCACTGTCTCAAATGGTCCTGCATTGTCTGGGATGGGCGTACCTTAGTCTCCACCCATCAGCCTTATTGCCTTGTCTTCACCCCTTATCCTTTCGCTGTAAAGTGGTTGTCCGTCTGTTGTGTCACAATGTGCTGCCCTCTCCTTTTGAGCTGTCACCGAGGAGTTATGTTGTCACTTTGTTTGAGAAGAAGTATTGATTTGTATTCATCTTCATTTTAGAGATGCTGCAATGGTCACAGATGGAGCCTTTTGTGTGTACAACATATTGTATACCCAGTTCCCCCTCCATAGCCTACAATTGCCCTCGTTTGTGCCTGGAATTCTTTTAGATTTCAGAACAATCCATAATGGCTATCGTGGAATGAGTCCTGCTAGTGGTTCTGCATGGCAGCACCAGATGTACAGGTCCACGGGGGTAAAAATGTTGAGTCATCTCACAGCAACACACTTGTTGGCAAAAGAAAAGTATGGTGCATCAGCAGAGGATTCTGAATAATGTATTTATATATTAGCCCTCCCTTCCTTTTTGTTTTGTTTACATGTATGCATTTCTTAGTTTGAAGGTTCGAATTCACAGAACTGAATGCCTTGCGGTCGTCTAGGGGTCTGTTCTATTTGCACGCTGAAAAATAATCTGGTGTTTTCTACCACAGCCCAGGCTCTGTAAAGGGGAACACAAACAAATTGGTGCAGACGTGTTCGGGAGAGGTGTTTTTTGTTTAATTTGAGATTGCATATCAACCACCTTTCTCAAGATTCCCTGACTCCACCTACTTTAAACCTGCAGCATATTTGTGTTTTGTAGCTTTAAAAGAAAAGAGTAGGTCTACAAGGCCTTTCTATGGAGCAGCCCTCTGCATCGATCAGATTTGATTTGTGACGTTTTAACTTAGTTTAGGTCGCCATCTGCAGATTGTATTGCTCCTCCGCCGGGGCAGACCTGGTCATGGTATTTGGCTGGGAGATATTGGCTATGCTCTGAATGAAATAGAGTGGTTTCCCCTGCATGTGGTTATACAGTATGTCTTCATATAAGTGTTACGGCCAGGCTTCTGGGCCGTAAACCAAACAAACCAAATACTCTTAAACCAAACCAACCAAATACTTAAGTACCAAACAGAATAACAGAGTGAGGTGTGAATGAATGTCTGTAGGTGTACGGACTGAATATATGTGATGCGTGTTGCATGCTAACCAAACTAAGAACCAAAAACAAACTAACAAACATAATATGTGGTGCCAGGAGAGTCACACCCATTGTGTGCTGCAACACACCTATTTATATCACAGACCCAGGTGCCCTTAATCAGCCTAATTAGGGCCTACCTAGCCAATCAGGACCAGAGGCCTGCTGAAACAAGGCATGGCCGTGACATAAGCTGCGTCTACACACCGACATCAGCGACCAGTTTTAAGCACCGGTGTTCTGACTCTGTGTATGTGATCCCGTTTAGTCATATTTTGCAGCTGACATTTACATCCAACGTATGGATGTAAATGTCAGCTGCAAAATATGACTAATTAATTAAAAGCATAAGATGTAGCGCAAGATCAAATGCCTATTATGCGGCAGGCTACGTACCATGACTTAGCATGGTTGTAGACAGAAAAAAGTGATGGCACAGGTTGTTGGAGTGTTTTCGGTTTAACAACCAAAAACGTTAGGGTACAGCTATTGCGTTTCTTTCCCACAAGAAATAGACACGTGCCAAACAAACTACTCGAGATTTCCTTGTTTGTGTGTGCTGCCAATGCAGCCAGGCTGCATCATGCATGTTGCCCAAAACGGAACAGATTGTGACAAAACTGTAGTGAATGCAGTGAAGCTTAACATCGGTGTCGTAAATACATACATTCCCAAAGGCTACAACCGGGCTGGGGGGAAATGTGCGCTTCAATAGCACACATGCCCTAGATGAAACCTCATTGGGCTAGCCTCATTAAAAAAATTAACCCATAACATTGCGGGAATGACTGTGGCTTGCCTTCCCGGCTGTTGGGTCGTGACAGCCCAAGCTCCGGGCAGGAAGAGTCTAGGTGAATGGAGGAAGACAGGAGAGGTCAGAATTAAGATAAGGAATGGAGGTCATTTTCTTATAAATGATGACTCACTCGGACTCCGGATTAAGTCGAAATTTCTCAGGGTGGCATGACCACTCAGCAAAATGTTTTTCTTTGTCTTTTTTTTTATTTAAAAAACGATATGCACAGTGGTGAAGCTATTACAAATAGCCTTAGCCCTAGGCACATACAATGTTATGTTCTAGGTTAATGTTAACATGCCTGCAAGTTTAACCATTGTGTTATCTATTATTTTCCACTGATGCGGTACTATAACCGTGTGTGTGTGCGTGCATGCGTGCCTGTGTTCAGAATGTCGTTTGAGTTTTAGTGTAACATGCACACGTTGCGCAAGCTAACTTCTCGCTGTCACCCGCTCAGGAACGGAACGCGGAGAATGCCATCGAAGCGCTCAAGGAGTACGAGCCGGAGATGGGGAAGGTGTACCGTCAGGACCGCAAGAGCGTCCAGAGGATCAAGGCCAGGGACATTGTGCCTGGGGACATCGTGGAGGTCGCCGGTAAGACTCCATTATCTCAAATAACATCAAGTTCAAAGTCCTAAAGACTTGATGAACATGTGTTTTTACAGCTGAGGCTGTTAGTTACACTCGGGTGCTATGACGATACTAGGCCCCGGATAACAATGATTCTACCATGATATAGTTCAGAGTGCACGACAGAATTGAATGCCTAATGTGCACAGAACTCTAGAACTCTGTTTTTTTAACCTATTGAAAACGCGTTGACGCCATCAAGCTACATTGATGCTGTAGCACACAAGAAGATAAACCAAAATCACCATTTAGGTTTGTGTGTATTTTTTTGTTGTTGTCTCTAGCCACTTCTACGCACCAGTTTTTCCATTTGCTTTCTTCCTTGTAAAGCAGAGAGTCGTGTTCTCCAACAGCTTTCGTTCTTTCTAATATTCAAGGTCAGCCCTTGATTAAATATCTCGAAGGCAAAATGGAGTTCTTTTATATTATATGAAGCCCAACGATAATGCCGGTATGCAAATGTATTTTTTAAATAAGAAACATAAAATATGTCCCCGTGGGGGAGCCCCTCCTGTTGCCGCTGGAGACCAGCAGAGATCTGGCCCCTGCCGCTTGTTCGCCGGGTAACTGCTTGCCGTCCTCTGGAGAGCAGGTTTATCCGGTTAGAGGTTTGTCGCTGTCAGCCCCCCTGCCTTTCTGTCTGCCTTCAGTGCTGTCTTTCATGTGGAGCTCAGAGATGCTTTTATCTGAGGGCTCTGCCAGGAAGTGACAGTTCAAAGCCATAATTTATGTGCGTGTGTGGGTGTTAGCCATGACTGCACAAAACACACACGCAGGCCCTGGAAGCGTGGATGAATAGTTCTTTCCCTGTAGCGCTCCAGAGCTTTGTGCTATACACCTCTTAGATTTGTCATCTTCTCACCGACTTCACATTGTTGAGCATGGTTATTGTGTTTGCGATGTGGTGGACACTCACTAGCAGCGCCACCCTCGTAATCCCTACTGAAGGAGGATGGTGGTGCATGACAAGGATCACAAGATTTGATATTTGTCTTTGCTCTCCTAATCTGAAACTGAGTTGATAAGGATGTCCGCTCTTTCCAGGATATTCCTTATGTGAACCTGAGTGCGTCTTTTGTGAGTTGGAATCACTAACTAAACTGGATCACATTGAAACGTCCCCATTCTGCTATAAGGGGCTACCCAGAGCCATGCATAGAGAGTTGCATCATCTGTGTTCACTCTATAAGTACCCTATAAATGAATTATACATGTAACATATTTAAAACATGTTATGGAGCATTACCATATGAGATGGCATCAAAATGTAAACTTTAGTTCCACTGTTCCAGTGTCTGTGCACCTTTTTTATGGCGCTCATGGGTGATCGGCCAATCAGTCGGAACTAAAGCTGGATATGCGCGCTGTTATTTACACAGCTGTGGCACACATGACATCATCATGACATTTAGCTCCGTCTGAGACTGCAAGGTTCTCATTGCCGTGATGCATGTCCGACTACAGAGGTACCTCGCTGCTGGCGGGCGTGCCGTGTAGGCTATGTACCATTAGACGTAGTTGTCTTGCATTTCAGAACACGATTAGTCGACCTAGATGAGCACCTGATTCATTCAAACAAGCAGGATGTCGTGCAAATGCAATCGCCGCCATCGGCGTACGAATGTGTGTGAGGCGAATAATGTGAAGTGCTTTGGAGGAAAGCGCTATATAAATGCAGGCCATTTGCTTAGGCCATGCTGTGAAATAGGTTTTGTGACATATGCTATACCTTCACTTTGGGTCTGAGTTGACAAATGCTTTGCTGCTGACACACAGCAAAAGGTTTCCGCTTTGTTTTGGTTGTGGCACCAACACACTGCAGCTGTCCTTTCCAACACAAGTATCAGTTTTGATATTATAATGCGTAACCAAACACGTCGTGCTGTTTCAGGTCTGTTTCCACCCTGGTGTAGTTTTACATGGCGCCTGCTGTGCCGCCCGTGCCAAAGCTTTTCACTGCCGAACAGATGAGGGGGTCACCCTGGAACAACAGTTCCCTAACTTGAATGCACTTAAGTGTTGTTTGATTTCAGTGTCAATGGCAGCCGGACAATATTCTATTTGAGACTCTACCAAAGCGGCAATAAACATCTTGTCAATAAACTCAATGTAACCAGAGCACCAGCGAATGTTACCCGGTATGAATGTGGTCTAAATATACCTATCTATTATATCATCTTGTTGTGTAAAGTCTGCCATATTGCCTTTGGGGGGGCGGGGGGGCACACACATACTGACGACAAGAAATGCAGGCTTGCACAAGAATCACAAGTATCAAGTTACTGTATTCATCTCTGTTGAATAATTGACTCTATAATCGTATAAATGGTGACGCCGGTTTGCCGGGGCCTCGTCTAATGAGCTCCACTAAGTCAGTGGATATCGCAGGGCTGCTGAGTCATTCACCAACTGTTACTGTTCTACTAACAGCAGTTTACTGTGATGCCTCCTGAAATGTCTTTATGAGTTGCCATAGAGCTTTTATCTCTGTCCAGCTTTCTGTCTCTTATCCCTCACCTCAGGCTTTCTCTGCCATCTTGTCTGCTATGTTTCTTTGAGACACGCAGCTCCCTGCAGGGCAAGAATGACTTGTTGCAGTTGCCATAGTAATGACCATGACACTTTACGGAACAGCATCTACCATATATGGAATACGACAACATCTACTATTTATGGAATTGAATAAATGCAAAGTACGCTGTCTCGTTGTGACTTTGTCTTGTTCGGTAACCCCCTTTGTGCAAGTATGAAAATACTTGTTTTTAGCTTGTATGGTGTTCTCTACCGGTAGTGCGAAAATATTTCACTCTTCATGTTGCCCGGCCCAAGCAGAGAGAAAGACCGGATGTTTAGCAAGAGTATAGATTAGATCTGATGATTTGTCTTCCATTGACCGTTTTTCCAAGGTCAACATAAAGTACACAGCAGTTGTTTTGTGTCCTTGCTCTGCTTGTCTATTTCCCCCCCACCCCCCGATTCAAAGCACAATTTGCTAAAAGCGTCTCTTGATATCATTTGTTCATCTTACATCATTCTATTTGTGTTTCCTACCCCCAGAATGATCCCGTTCTCTCACATAACCACGTGGGGATTGTTTCATCTTCGAAACAGCGCAATGCTATCAGATATTGGTGTATGATGCGTGTTCATTTTAGGCTTCCACTCATTCATGAGAACAGTGGTAGTATCTTCCCTTGAGACCCAAAAGCCTTCACCCAGGAGTCTGTGAGGATACATGTTAGCTCATTAGGTTCTGAGAGGGGAAATAAACTCTGTGCCCAGCGCTTTTAGTTTTTCACTGACCCCCGTGTAGAGCATACCATATTTATTCTGGTGCCAGGATCCCTTAGTGAGGTGGAACCTAAAGCTTTGTTTGTGTATTACAAGTTTGTTGTCTTGGTTATTGTTGTATCCATACATGGTGGTACCCAAAAATATCTTAATCTGGGAAAGCAGTTGGAAATGCACTACCAGCCAGTTTCCCGGACAACGATTAAGTCTTAAATTCATATTTCAAAGAAGATCTCCATTTGGAAAAAGTTGTAAAACTAACTTTAATCTATGTCCAAGAAACTAAGCCCAAAAGTTTTTTTGCATTTGACCAAGCAATTATTTCACATTTTATGTTGTGCTCACCTGTGTTTTGAGAATAGTCAACTAGTTGTCTTTTGTAATGTTTATACTTAATTAAACTTTAACATAATACCTAGACAGTTGACCTCTAGTCAAGAATATTTATATTTTGTGTGGTTACAGAACAGTGTGTTTCGTAGGCCTAGAGTGTGACCGCTCGTCTGCATTTGGGGTTTTGGGGTCTATTTATTGTTTAAGAATATAAATCCTTTGTTTAAAAAATTGTTCAGAATAACCTTGTTTGATATTGTACGGAGTAACCATGTGCCTTTCTTTTAAAAGGATGTGTTTGAGTGTCTGTGGATGATAGTGTTATCGCTCAAGTATATGCTGCCTGACATTTGTCTTTCCCTCAAGGGAACGTATCAAGTCCTCTTTGCTTACAAAGGGGAAGAACGGTTCCTAAACTGCAAGTAGCCTAAGCCTTTCCAAAAAGCCAGACAGCCGGAAATGTCATTTCAATCTCCAACAGCTGTAAAAGTTGGATAACACTGTTTGATCTAATGTAATAGTGTTTCTTGTGCTATGCAAACTAGGTTTGGGCAGTATCTAGAATGTTAATCAACACATTGTCAAAATATTGTGCTATGCTGTGGAGAGAGATTTTTCTTTTTAAAATGTATTTCCAACCGTTTAACTAACCAGGCCATTGCACAATGTAACATGCTATTTCTTTTTACATCAAATACAACATATGACCTAATCAGTCAAGTAAAAATATCCAAAACGAAAGAAAACCGTCCCCTGCGTGTTTTAGATGTCTCCCTGCTCCAACACAGCTGATTCACATAAATAATGTTATAACAAGCTATTAATGTGAATCAGGTGTGTTGGAGCAGGAAGACAACTACAACATGCAGGACAGCGGCCCACCAGGACAAGGATTGGGGAACCATGCTTTTTTTATAGGCTATGCTGTGATGATTTGATTATGAGCCATATTACTTGGCTGGGAGAATTTAGATATTTCTTGTTAGCAAGAAGTGAAGCGAAGCCAGCCTTGTTTGTTGAGACAAACTGCCAGATTTGACTGCTCTGCTGTGCCCGCTGCGATGACTTGTCATGACTTTACGTGCCAGGGGCTGCGGGTATTAGACGCCGACTTCACCTTGTAGCTTGGACACAGCCGCATGCATGCATGCATGAATGCATTTGCACCCTGATGCTGCTGGTTCGCTCTCACAGCCAAGAAACCGCCGCTTGACCCACCCACTCAATGAAATGCTTGTCAAGCTGTTGAAACGTTTACTTTTAGTTTCTGATACTTCCAAATAGTGGTTTAGATGGAGAGCATGGGCTAGCCCTGTGACAGGCCATATAAGCTAAATCTCATGGGGCTGAATGAACAGTGACGATGAGGCGAAGGGATGCTGTTCCTTGTTTAATAATCAGCAAAGCCTCCAGTGGATTCTCATGTCTTTACAGGATTTTACCCCCACCCCCCACTACAGGCTGTACAGCGGATCAAAATAGTTTTCCCATTTTCCGAGCCCATTTTTGGAGTTGCGTTCCTCAGGTCTCAAGAACCCCTCCCTCTTCACTAAGGGCACTGTGTGGGCTGGAGATTTTGTTTACCAGCCTGTCACTACTCCCAGCTTTTAGCAGCTAGGGATGTCTCCCCTGCCTCCGCTCCATATTGCATTATTTTGACTTTACCATGACTCTGTCCAGCTCTGTGACATCTGCTGCTGCAACATAGAGAAAGTTATATAGGGCTGTTGCGGTAACCGTGAAATTGTGATACCGTGGTGTTGCTAACCAAACCGCAGGCTGTGGAAAGCAACCGTCAGTACCGCAAACCGCAATGTTTACATGTTATTTTTTTCACGAGG